>JAUJPO010092781.1:0-23727 GCA_032270745.1 Tiaropsis multicirrata | reverse complement strand
GTTTTCGAAACTCGGAAAGGCTCCAATAAAATCGGACAGCTCGATAAAGAATCTCTTGATTTCATTGGATGAATCTAGCTTTCTTTTGGAAATTTATAAAAGAAATGCACGCTTTTTAAAACAATAATGCATCCAAACCTCGAACAAAGACAGATCTGTCATTTCGTCTCCTCTCCTCACAAACACTGATTTGAGTGAGCACCGAAAAAATAACGTGAATCTTTGGATGTTATTCCTTGCCGGAAAATTACCGCCTAAAATGTTCTTTCACCCAAATCACGGGGGATTGGTAAAATAAATATATTTCTAAAAAATCGTAAGTGGAAGAAGTCTAATTTTAGATACTGTAACCTCTGTCAGAGACTTGAAAAGGTTGAAAAAGGGACCCTGACCAGCGGCACACCAAGTGTCCGACTTTGCCTAAATAAAACGTGACCATATAATAATTATAACTGTAATAGGCTTTTTATAACTAGGCCATAAGGTGAGGTGAGCGTTTCAAGTTTGCAAATAAAACGATTAGAGCTATGGTTAATATTCGACTTTCGGGTAATTTTTGGGAACACAATAATCATTCTTATTACTATGCTAATGAGATGCTAATGAGATAATGATATTGATTGTGAAAAACAATGTATCGATTCATCCCAAAGCAGACATTGAGGCTTTAGTCAAGGAAATAGAGGCTCTCTTTTTCATTTCTTTGAACCCCATGAACATCCATGTAGCTATAGGTTTTCATTTACCGTACGTTTAGTATGAATTTTTATGAGGAAAATTAGATATGACTTCCAACTGGTCATATTAATTAGTTCAACAATTTGAGCATGTCGTTTATAATTAGAAAATCAGATCTCATAGTAATTTGTTTAGAGTAGTTGATAATTTGAAGAGTATTTCATTTAGTAACACCGCTGCTACAACAATGATCAGCTATTTTTACAGATCATTTCGTAAGAAGCATAGAGATAAAGAAGGAGGCACTGCTAACTAGTGGTTTACGTAATCTTTGCTGTTGTTTGTGTCTAGAAGAGAACGTCTTTTGAACGTCTTTCGAACGTCCGGGGAGGGAATGTTTAAAGAAATCGGCGGATAAGACAACACATGACCGTCAATTAATTGAAGTGTTTTCTGTCATCATGGCGGAATTGAGTGGAGGATCTATATCATTAAGATGGTTTTGTAATTAGTGAAGTCATCCTAAATGATTTGTTGATGATGCTTATTTGTTTCTTTTTATAAATGTTGATACTTTGTGGTGTTTGTCTTTGGATTTGTTGGTTTTCTGTTGCTTTAAATTTATGTAATAAAATCTAACATAGGAAATAAAATTAAAATTTTGAGATCACTAGATAGGTTAGTATATGTTTTCCATTGTTGTTGGGATGGGAAAACAATCTTTTTGATGTGACATCTTTTTGGTCATATTGTCAGGTCTCGTCATTTTTCAAATCGATTTGAAAATTTGAAAGAACAATGTTTTTGTTGTATCTTTGGCTTAGGCCTGTATTTTCCAGACTTGACGGATCACAGACTGCGCTTTGTCATATGATAGTGTTTTAAGACCAAAATCTTTGATCTCAGCGTGAATCTCAGTGTGAATGGAAATCAAAAGCTCTCTAAAACTTAGTAAGAAGGAATTTGTTTAAATTGAACCACGCTGATTTTACGATTGATTCAAATCTGAAAACGAATTGAACTAAGTGCTTCGGTTTCATTTAAAGAACAATTATATAATTCGTTATTTTGGGGAGATTCGTTAAAACCTTTATGACCACCTAGTGTGGAAAGGGCCTTTTGAATGGTTGGACTTCTCTTTATGGTTTCTTGCGGTGAGATCGTTTTACGACTCTTACTTACTTTCATCAATCATAGTTTGTTTTTGTTATTAAGAAAGATTCTTTAATTAAATCACTTTTCAAAAAGAAGAAGTACCTTTTAATAACCAATAGACTGATCAAAACAAACGATTAGTGGTGCTGGTAATTTCTATTGTATAACGATGGGGGTTAATGTACATGGATCAATTGAGCAGGTGAAATCAGAAATCTGGTGTATAAAAATGGGATGAAAGACCAAAATTCCGGCAATGCTGCTGGGAACTTTTTCTTTCATGGCCATACGAGTTTTGCAACACTTGAGAATTTTGAAATTGGGACTGGGTTGTAACTATAAGAGGGAGGATCTTATTAATTTTGATCATTTAGCTACTATGTTTTGGTCTTGATCATTGAGAGGCTCGTTATGGTGTTACGTCAAAGGCTTTCGAAATCACTCCATCGGATATTCTCTTAGTATAAAGGAAGAGATGAGTTATTTCTCTTTGGATTAGATTGGATTAGATCCATTTGTTAGAGATTTACGTTAAAGAAATGACAAATAGCAGAGTCTTAGTGTCACTTCAGTTCACAAGGCTACTTTGGGTCCTTTGAAGCGTTGATGATGATTTCTTCGTTGATAAAGCTATGCTAAATGAAGGTTTGCTTGTTTATAATGTTTTATATTACGATAAGTAGAGGTTATGTAGCTGCCAATTTGATCCCACTCAAGTTTTACGTAGTAAAATCTCTTAAACGAGTTTGGAGAACGATAAGCATTGAGACAAAAATTTGTCTCTTTTATTCAAACGATTTTTAGGGACTTTGGGCAGATGAATTATATGAGTAGCAAGGAACGGAAAATTTTGTGCAACCATTTTGAAGCAATTTTCTCTTCATCAAGATTAGAGTAAGATTCGTCATGTGAACTAGTTATCGTAATTAATGAGAACTTAATCATCGATTATCTCTATCGATCATCAATAGAGTAGGTGAACTGAAAGATATAGATTATTTCATAATTCCTAAAATGAATTCTAGATGTATCTTACCGCACAGCTTTTAAATAATCTTTCTAGACAAAATGGTAACATCACTTCCTATTTTACTTCCGCCAAGACAAGATTTCTTAATCATACTATTATTGGAATACGGGGGAAGACACGTGCGTTTCGGTGTTTGAAAAGGGGTTGTGCTTACAACGAATGAGCAGGTGAAAGCATTTGATTGAGAAATTAAATGAAAAGAGAACTGCGTGCTTTTATTGATTGCGTCAAATGTCATGCCAGGGTTGCTTACAAATCATATGATGATATAAACAATCGCGATCCTCTTTTCAACGCGTTTTTATTATTATCTTCCCGTATTCATACTGTTCGCCATTCATAACGAAATCACATTAAGAATTTGTTCCTACCCTTCGGTCAACTCTTTGATATGAGTGAGAGGAGGTTGTTGCTTGTGTGAAAGAAATTATGGAGGGAGAATCGAAAACATATCTTATAGACCGAACTTATCCTTTTTATGGGAACGAACGTAGAGTTGTTGACGATGCTGATAATACTTTTGAGAATGGCTTTCATTTCTTTTGGAAGGTCAGTCTCTTTTTTTCCATCTTTTTCAGTTGGTGTCACGACTACAAAATATCGTTTTACATATGATTGCTTATTTATTAGGGTCGAATTTCTACGTCTGAGATTGAATGTTTGATGATTTTGACATGTTTTGGAAACACTGTTGCGTTAGTTTCTTTTGTTGACTAATTGATCTTCTACAACCAATCCATCACATACATTTCATAACACTTTGTTTAAAGGCATTTTTTAAATCGATGTTCCCCGACTATTCGCCTCTTATTCCTAGAACTCCCGTTCTTAGACCCTTAATACACCCCTGTCTCTGTGCCCCAGTGGATAATAGAAGCTCAATGGGGTGAAAACTAAATCTTCAATCCCACTGGGTTGGGTGAAATGGTAATGTTTTTCAACGGGGTCGTAAAAATCTATTGTTGTTTTATCATATTTTCAGTGGGGTGGGTCTTTGTAATTCTTTGTTTTTCAACTGGGGTGAGAGAGAATATCCGATTTTCTACTGGGGTGACCATTTTCTCCACTGGGGCGAAAAAACAGGCCTTTTTTGAGCAATTTTTCCACTTGGGTGGATCTCAGTGGGTCACAGAAGCAGGGGTGTATTTCTTATTCAGTATGAACGTATAGACATGGCTTGGCAACAAATAGACTGAAATATTTATGAAATATATTTTCCAAATAAAAAGAGCATTAATTAATTTCGTATTCAGTATCAAATCAATCTACAAATCAGAAGCTAAGATAATAAAATTAATGTTGAAATCAAGAAGATGAGCCTACAGTATTCGGTTTAAGTTTTATTTTATTTTATTCAGAAGCATCAATACATTTCAAAAAGCAGGCTAGGGAAGCTGAAAGAAATTAGAAAGAAGCTGAAGAAATCCTAAAGATCGTAATTTAATTCTTCATGGTTTATATAGTCTTTTATAATATTCCTAATAATATTTTAATCGATCTGATTTTCCCCTTTTTTCTGTAATAGGTTGTGCTTTTTTTACAGACTATTCTTCTTTACTTCTTTTTTTCATTTGTTGAAGAGACCACAGTTGGATGTCGCGTTGTCAGAACAGCTGTTTTTGTGATTCTGTACACGAGACAACGAGACAAAGTTTTAGACAAATGTTTGAATTCGGTTTTTCACGTCCAATTCAAACGATTCGATTTACAAGTGAATAAGAAATGAAATATCGCGCTTCGATTGATGGCATCGACTTTTTAAAAACTGTTTCTCGAGAAGAAGGTGAGTGATATCTTCGTTTGCAAAACATTTTCGCAAGAAGAGCACGAATCAAGCGATGATGGAGTCAAATGAAACTAAAACTTCTTCGAAAACTACTACCAAACAACAATCGTCCGCTATTCTGGAATATGTTTTGAAATTCGGACGGGGTTTGTTATCAGTCTTATTGATTTGGTTGGTGGGATGGTTCGGTTTGAGCCACGCCTGGATTATTGCGTCATATGTAGTTTACGTGTTTTGGTCACAGAAGAAAAAGCAACGTCAGCAAAAATGGCATGCTACCAGATTCTACTCTGACTATGAGAATCTCAAATCGCTCAAAAATCTTCCATCATGGGTATGTGAACTTCTTTTTTTCTTTGATTTTTTATTTTATATTTGAGCTAAATTCGGATGAACTTTACAAGCGAATAGTTTTGATAATCTCGTCGTCGTTACTACTTTTATTTTGATTTTTGGATTCGGGTGAACTTCGAACTTCTTGGCCTTTACAAGCGAATAGTTTTCAGATCCTCAAATCGCCGAAAAATCTTCCTTTCTGGGTATGTGCGGGTATGTGTACTACTTTTTTCTTTGATTTTTGATTCTATATCTGAGCTATTGAGGAAATGTGCTCGGAAGGATGATGTAAATAAGGTCAACTATTGCTACCATATGCCAACAATCACTTTCAAAAGCATTGAGTGGGGTTTAAGAGGGAAGTTATGATGCGTTTTTGCTGATTTTCTGCTATTTTGAAAAAGTCTACAAACTTTAACCCAGCATTGTAGGTTCCGCCGCGTCCCCTTATGAAACCTTTTGTTGTACACAGAAGTCTTTTGAGGGTGATAGTGTATAGTAAGAAGCTGATTGGCATCCTACAAACTCATTGACCTTAATAAGCTATTGGTTTTTCCCCAATTAAACGTCAACATACTATTGACATTTGATATTTTTGTGGTTGTTTCCGATCTAAAATACATGTTTTCTGATATATAATAACATGCATGCAATAAAGAAATTTTGCTGATAGAGAAATGCTTTTGAGTGAGAACAAGTGAACACAGTGTAGTAATTGTTAAGACAGAGATCGTGGCTTTAATTCCCACTCGTCCTCGATTCGTTACCTTTGAGAAAACTGGAAAGTACTGTACATGCTCTGTCGATTTATTAGAAATCGGTTTTACCTTCCTTGTTCAACTTAGATTTTCGTTTATGTTTTCAAATATTTTTTGTTTTTTGTTTTAAGATTTTTCAGGAACATTCATTCAGCATTTCTATCGTTCATTTTTCGGTATATTTTTTTTCCAAACTTTTGCAAACTGATTGATTTGTTTAGATTGTTTGCTCTGTTTGCTGATTTTCTGGTTTTAACCAAAATTAGCGCGGTCTCGACAAAACATTCACGATTTATTTTGCTTTGATGTTGTTTGTCCCTGAAAAACAGCGCAAAATTTTATTGTTTGCGAATAATCAAGGTGAACTAATAATAAACTGAAAAATTGTTTCTTCATGAAGCTTTTTTATTTCAATCTTACCCCTCATTATATTTGATCCATAGATTTATAAGCACAACAAACCATGAAACAGACCAATTTTTGTTTCTTTCTTAAAACGCAAAATCCTTTTATGGTTGGATTTCTGCAACATGTTTTCCCCTTTGTTTTCCCCCTTGTTCTTGCACCTAGCAGATGTTTTCATCGTCTATTTTGCAGATCAAATATTTTTGATGTGAAAATAAGAAAATAAGTGAAAAAATAAAGAAAAAGAAATATAAAAAATAAAAGGAAAAACATTTAGAGATCTATTCAGTAAAAAGGATAGGAAAGAAATATCCACTAGATAGTTTTTGAGGAGATTGAGAGATGATTTGATTTGAAAATGTCTCAATTTTGTTGCTGGCCATTTCTCGAACTTTTCAAACCAAGAATGTCTAAGAATCACGTAAGAATTTCAAATCTTTTAAATCTCTATATACCGCGAAATCGTTGAAAAACATCGCAAATTTGTGTTTTTATCGCGAAATATAATGATATACATTATGTGTTTATGATATACTGTATGTGTTTCAGTGGGCTTTCATTCAAGTCATTTTCACTTTTTCATCTTTATTCCTTAGATTTGTATTCCTGACGTTGAAAATGCAGAATGGTTGAATAAGGTATGGTTTACACTGCCAAACTAATTTGAATTGATGTTTTATGAGCTTCTTATAATCTTAGTTGTTGAAGATACGCTTTTTTAATTTCGCTTAGCGAAAGTATTACGATCAGTTTCCGCGGGTCGTCGTCGTGGTGGATTGGAAGATTTTTGACCGCTTTTGACCGCCCGCCCGCCCGTACCGCGCGAGCTTCTCAATGTTCTCGAAACTTCTAATTATTAGAACACTGTGATTGAAGGGAGCCTTCGAATGTTCTTAAAAGTTATCTGAAATTCAAGCCTTTTAAAATGTTCTTAGAATAATTTCATGTTCTTAATTTTACTGAAAATGTTCTTTATAGGTTCTTTATTTTACTAGAAGCGAGTGATTTTAGCTGTTTTCGGACCGGTAAAGATGTTTATACAGATGTGTTAACCTGCCTGACCCACCCATTTTTGTTTTTTCTTTTTTTCAGAAATTCTCATATCGGAAGTTTTCCGTCAATTCTATAAAACCTGGACATATATGTTCTTATGATGTCTTTAAGTCTAAATTGTCGCTAGCCAAAATTGTTCCTGCAAAGAAGGTTCTAATATTTAACCTAATCAATTTGTTTGGGTATTTGGAAAAAATAATTTATTCTTTGATTAATTTTCTCTTCACTCTATGATGAAGCATAGTCAGATCTAAAAATTCACATTGATATTTCAGGTGATTGCTCAAGTATGGCCGTTTGTTTCAACCATGGTTGGAGATATTTTAAAAAATGAAGTTGAGTTGGAAATTCAAAAGAAAATGCCGACCTCCATACCGCTTTTGAAATCCTTCAAATTTCACGAAGCTGATCTAGGAAATCACGTAAGGAGGGATTGACACCTTTTCTTTATTCGTAGTTTAAGATTTGTTTCACCTCTCGTAAAATCCCGTAAAAGCAGGTATTTATGACTCAGCCTTGGATGAATTTTTTTGTTCATTAACAATAGGCCCATTGTTCCTCTATTGTTTGTTCTATTGCATTTGCTGTTTTGGTTTTGATAATGATTTATTTTAGGTGGTTGTTTGAAAACTTTGATATAAGTGAGAGATATTGTTTTTCTTAAGCTAGCCCTTGTTTGGGATATCAGATTTATTCTACCATTTTGAATGCTTCTTTCCTATCTACAGCCATTGACGATCGATGGCGTGAAAGTTTATAAAGATCACGTACGAGCGGACGAAATTATTATGGACATCTGTATCAGGTAATTATGTGATGTCTTTATCTCCATGTTACGACCCCCCTCCCCCCCAAAAAAAAAATTGTTTGCGTGATTGCATGAATGGGTTATTTTTCGTAGCGTAAAATTAGATTGCTTGTGTGATGCGTGATGCGTAATGTGTGACTGGCGAATTGTCGATTTGTGAATGCATTAATTAAATAATCTTCCTGATTTTCCCGATTTGTGTTAAAGTTTCCCCGATTTTTGGGGGGCTTCTATTACAGCCGACACATGTTTTTTTCTGATTTCTGATTCATCAGTGAATTTCATCTTTAAAGGAACAGAGTTTTCTGACATGGCATGTAGTCCTGAGCAATTGCTTTTTGTTTAATGTGCGCGATTATAAAGATATTTTAATGAGAAATTTCGCTCTTTTTTTACAGTTATGCTGGTGACCTTGAAGTGAAAGTTGGTTTCGGTGCAATAACTGCTGGAATCACCAAAATACAGGTTGCTATATTGTTTGTGATTGATGTGTAATGTGGGCAAGTGTAAAGATCTCTTCTGTTCTAACTACGTCAAAAAAAGGTTGGCACGATTTTGATATCATGCGCGAGGTGGTTGAAGTAATAGAGCGCTGGTTTTCAAATCGGAAGGTTATCAATGGGTTCGAATCCCACCCAAAACGGCCACCTTTGCGAGATCACACCTATTGAGTCGCGAATTACCCCAGGTGACGGTTCGGGTCACATTATAACCAATCGAGCGACTTCGCCGAGCCCTAAACATCAAATTGCTTTTAAAATAATCGTATTTCTTCGAAACCTATTTTGGAAAATTAGCTTCACTCGTATTTTGGAAGCCATTATGGATTTTTTTTGTTTATTTAGTTACGAGGACAACTTCGCGTTGAATTGAAACCTTTACTTCCAAGAGCACCACTAATTGGTGGAATGACCGTTTCTTTCTTGGAAGTTCCGGTAAGTTTCCCAGCAGACACGGAACGTCGTTTCAACGTCCAGACAACGTCGTTTCAACGTCCAGACAACGTCGTTTCAATGTCCAGACAACGTCGTTTCAACGTCCAGACAACGTCGTTTCAACGTCAGAATGTTAAATTGGCATTGAAAAAATGTCAGAAGGACGTAGTGTGTCTGCTTGGTTATTTTATCTTATCAGTTTGTGTTGACATTAGGTATTCCAACTGATCTCGACCGTAATTCATTGGATCGGGCCCCCATGGTGTCTGTGATAATTATAGTGTTAGTTGTATTCCCATACAAAAGCATCGATGTTTGTTATAATCTAATCACCCTTTCTAATTCCTCACTTTTTTATATTTTGCAGGAGTTCGACTTTGACTTGACGAACCTGTTGAATGTTTTGGATTTACCTGGAGTTAGGTTCGTCAATTTGATATGAATCTCTTTCTTATAGATCAAGTAGTAAAATTATCTTTTTAACGTCCAAACAATGTTGTTTCATTCGAAAGCGACGTTATTTTGACGTTGAAACAATGTTGTAATAACATTGTTTATCTGCTGGGTGTAAACAACTTTTTTGGTATCTTCCCGAAAAAGGATCATATTGTTATAAAAATATTAGGCACAACATTTTCAGAATCTGCTAAAAATAGTTTGGAAAACATTTCTGGAAAGTTTCGAAAATCAACAAAAGCTATATCAAATTTTCAAAATTGGAGGCGCTTTTTTTTTTGCCATAGGGCGAAGAACAGGGCGTGTTTCATTTTCTCCCGTTGAAATTCTCTTTGCATTTGCTCAACTCGCCGTCGCTCTCAAATTTACCTCGCTATATGTTTGAAGAAGATCCGTTTGATTTGTAATTTTATGAAGTTCGTGAATTCTGTGTGTCGTTTCAAAAAAATACAGTAGATTAAAAAAATCGTTCTTTGTTTGTTTAAGTTTCCATGTCCAAGGCTTGATTACGCGTATTAATTAGAGGAAATTAATGACTTGGAATTCCTGCTACGCGATGATTTCGCAAAAATCAGGCTACGCGTAAAATTAGAGTACGCGTTAAATTGGAGAAACCACGGTAACCTAGCTAATCACTCGCGAATCAGGAGAGATCTTGGTAATGTCTGTTGCAAAAAGCTTGTCAGTAAAAACAGTTAATATGTAGAAACCAGGATGACACAAAAAAATTGAATACGTGGCACTGTCCTGGTTTCTACATAGGAACGATTTTTACTAGCAATCATTTTGAAAACAGATTTTAATTTTTAACAATTTCTTTCTCGAATCTTCTTTTCAGTTCGATTCTTCATGAATGTCTAGAAGAGGTATTGGCTTCCTACATCGTTCTACCAAATAAAGTCATCATTCCATTCGCAGACGATCCAGCGGTCCAAAAAGCACTGTTATATCAACCACCCATGGTACGTTCAAAATAGTTGTGTATTTTATCCCTGTATTCATGATATTCGAGGCGTAGGAGATGTAGTGGTGTGGTGATCATCGTTCTCGGCTTTTGTCCAGGAGGCCCGAGTTCGATTCCCATTGTGGTACTACGGTTCACTTGGCAAGTGAACACCTTCGCTCGGGTCAACCCATACCACGTGAGGGAAATTGGGTACCATAACTCTGATACAAGAGTGTTGGTAGATATGCCAGACGCATTGTGGTGTGTGGAGGCACTCATAAGGTTCTACGCCTGCGAGAGCAACATGCTCTCCCACGTAGTTCGAGTGTCACTACTATGTACCATGGTATCTGTGTGTCGCGCACACAGAGCCGGCGATGTCTGGAGAGTGCTATGCTTCCTATTTTGAAAAAGAGGAATTCCTACTTCGAAAGGAGAAAGACCCATTCCCCCATGGGAATACTATCTATCATTCATGATATGCATTACGTAATCTTTTCTACGGAACATTCTAAAAAGCCGAGTGCTTGTCACACGTTTTGAGTTTCAAACAATAACACAAGACTAGTGGAAAATAACCGGCTTCAAACAATAACACAAGACTAGTGGAAAATAACCGGTTTCAAACAATAACACAAAAACACCGGACTAGTGGAAAATAACCGGCCTTTTTGGGATGTTTCCGTATAAAGTATTAAAGTTGTGTCTTTTGTTCCTGCATTACAAACACTCAGCCTAGGGTGGAGGGATGATGGGTATGTGCAGACCAGATCCCTCAAACCCAATCCTTGGTGAGACTAACTTTTGGCCAATTTTAGAATAACTTTGCTGATAAAGCGATCCTTAGAGAGACTTTTTTGTTCGAAAATTTCGAGCCTTATAGAGCGAGACCCTTTCTAGAGAGACTCTTTTGTCTTTTTCTGTTTTCTGTGACTGTTTTAATGTAGAGAGACTTTGGAAGATTGAAAACCAGCAATCATTTTCTTACCACCAGGGTACTCAGCATTCAGGGAGCTGAACAAATTTGATTTGTAATGATGGACAATCTTGAATTCGTACCCAGGTTGCTAAAAATACACAAAATAAATACCCGATTGACAAAAGAAATTCCAAACTCCGAAATCGTCAAAATTCCCGGTAAATTGAAAAGTTAGTATTTAACTCTTTTCTATTTCAGGGAGTTCTTCAAGTGAAGATTGTTGGTGGTCAAGATTTGAAAGCTTCTGATAAAAAGCTTTTCAGCAAAGATTCTTCAGATCCATACGTCATTTGCAAAGGTTGGTTGTCATAGTTATCTACATTATTGAATTATTGTCCTTTGAAGTACCTCAATCAGGTCTCGTTAGCTCAACACCTTTTGAGACAACGTCAATAAAGGTTGTCCCCAGACCCCCTGATATCTGTTCAAAATTCATTTCTGTAGAGCTAACTTTTACTGAAATCCAACATCCTTCAATTTTTCGTGCACCTTAGACCTTGTATTCCACAAATGGGCTTTTCCGGAAAAATCCGGGAAGAGGGTTCGAAATTTTCAATAGCCTAGGATATATCCAGGGGGTTAGAACTTAACTTTTCTTTTACCTCAAACCTTATTCTACCTTTTTAGTTGCTTCACACAAACACAAGACGGAAATAATGGAAGATACCTTGAACCCTGTTTGGAACGAAACTTTTGCTGTAAGCACTCTCTTTTCTTTTTAGATAAGTCTTTTCTTTGCAAAATTTGTGGAAAAACGGACAGTGCCCTTCCCTCGTTACAACCGACAACCGGCAGTGCCCATCCCTTACAGTACTTTCTTCCAATTGCTAAAAAGATTTTCAAACTTTTCTCTAATTCCCCACCCTTACTGTATACCTTGCTTTTTCAGAACCTGAAAAACCCTATCCTTTAAGGGTCGCACTTCGGGTTAGTCTTGTAGTGTGCCTCTCCCACCCCCAGAGAAAACACCGCATACACATCCGGGAGGTACTTAGGCAAAAGAGGTACGGGGTGTGCTGCTGGTCAGGGTACCTTTTCGGCTTTTGTAAATCCCTGGTAGGGTCGCGAAATCACGAAAATTGAAAATCCCTCCCTCGCAGGGTCCCTTTTTTGAAAATATTCGAGAAAAATATGAAAGATTTTCAGAGAGTTTAGAAAGTTAAATCCCATTCAGGGGCAAAAAATCGCCAAAATGAATCCCACGTAGGTTATGAATCCAGGGTTTTCAAAACCCAGCGACACACCTCCCTTCGAACCATAAAGTCAGTGTATATAACGTCATTTAAATTGCTTCAATTTTTAGCTTTTCGTGGACACATTGATTGGTACAAAAATCAAATTCAATGTTTGGGACAGCGATCCCGGCAAAGATGATGATCTTGGAAAGTAAGAGATTTATTCAAATCTATTATTCAACGAGAAAAATAATTGAGAAAATTGGGAAGTATATTGCTACTGCTGGCACACCAAATTATTTCAACGTTGTTTCAGCGTTGAAATAACACGTTCGGACGTGAAAAAAAGGTTGTTCGGACGTCTACTTGCAATGACGTCATCGATCGACTTGTTATCAACAAGAGAAATCTTCTTTTATCAGGAAATTCAAATATTAATAATATTCGTCTGCTCGACCTTACTGATGAAGGATTTAGGACAAAACACTCTTTAATATCTCTTTTTCTTTCTTAGGGCTGATATCAGTGTCTTGGATATCATTGAAAAACATAATTTTGTCGACCAGGTAATTTTTTCGTAAACATGTGTCAACAATACCATTGATATATCACTTACTCGCGAATAGACTGATTGATTGAAGAATCCACTGACGTCAACAACTGCGAGCTCGATGAGCAGAGTGGCCAAAATAAACTTGGTACACGTGTTGAAAATAATTCGAGCATAACGGTTTTGGAATAGCTTTTTCGAATGTCAAGCACACTCCACTCTAGGAGGCTCCCCAGCGGTGACCCAAAAAACGCCATCAAAACCAGAAAAAAAAATCACTCAAAACGCTTGGGCCTCATCTAGATCTCACACAGTCTAATCTTTTAGCTCGTGAGCATTTCTGGAGATAGGGGTGCTGATTTTTGCCCTCGAATGCTGCCAGGTAGATCCATAAAAACATCACTTGTTTTTTAGTAACTATTTCTTCTCATTCTTCCTTCCTCTCTTAGAACTTGAAATTAAATTCTGCCAAAACTGGTTCACTGGATGTCCAATGCGGTTGGTTAACGTTCAGTGATGACGTCACTCAAATGCAAAAATCCTCCATTAATCTAGTGTGCACAGCCGCTTTGTTCGTTACGATTGTCAACGCGAAAGATTTACCAGTGAGTGTTCTAGTAGTATACGTTTTACTGCTGTTTAGGTTTTTAGCTACAACCAGTGCCATATTATTTGGCAGTAAGCACTGATATAAGTATAATATGATATAGTATTACGCTTGTGTGTGTGTTTTGGTAAAGAGAAAAATCACTTTTTTTAGTTCTTCATCTCTCGTTAGATTTCATAATGTCTATTTTACATTCTATAGGTGATCGACTTTGACAAGAACACTTGCAATGCATTTGCTGAAATTGAAGTTCAAAATGGAGATTCTTCACAGAAAAAACAAACAAAGGTTAGTTTGAACCGTGACAAAAAGATGAGACTTTACTACGGAAAACTTCGATGGTCTCAATTTGGCAGCTCCATACCCTCTTAAGAACCTACTGTCTCTTGTATGCCTTTTTGAGATTTGGGTGAACAGTATGTGTAGATAAAGTTCGAAATAGCATGCATGGCAGCAAAGAGCCTATAGTTATTTAGATTAGGTTATAGGTTAGGTATCATATTAGGCTCTAGTGTTCTTTATTGAGATTGAAATTTGCAATCTCGTTTGTTTATTCTAAAAAAACAAGTACTAACTTTTAAGATCATCTAACCTACTAAACCCAAAACTAAGTTTAATTCTTTTCTGAGAAAAAAAGAGAAATCTATGAAATTATTGAGTGGTGCAAGTTTAGACTGTGTTACATCAGCCATACGTGAGTGGGAACAAGTACATATTACTTATTGGTAATGAATCGACAGATCCTGCACTAATATACCTCCCAGCTTTCTCAAAAGTAACGAATCGAGTGGGAATTGAAACCACGACGATTGATCTCCCAACTTCACCATCGGTTTGTTGCTATCGTGGGTTCCATTCCCACTCTAGTGCAGACTATATATATTCCGAATAATCATCTCCATCTTTGTTTCTATAGACACAACGACACACGAAAGATCCAGTGTGGAATGAATCCTTTTTTTTCACCATCAAAGAAATTAACGAAGATACCAAAACTACCATCAAGGTATGCATTCGCTTGTTCGTTCGTTCGTTGTTCACTCACTCCTTCCTCCTTTCGTTCGTTCGTTCGTTCATTTTTTTTCTCGCTCGCATTTAATTGATTTACTGTGTTTTATTTATTTTATTGGTAATCCATTCTTTCGTTCCTTTTTGACTTTTGTTCGTTCGTTCGTTCGTTCATTCCTTTAAACTGTTGATTGTTCGTTCGTTCGTCTGTCCGATATTCATTCCCCTATTAGTTTTATTTAATCTTTCTTTCATTCTTTCTTTCATTCTTTCGCTCGTATCAAATGATCTTCATTTGCTTCTTCATCAATTCGTTCGCTTATTCATTCCTTCTCTCACTCTTTAGATCATGGACCATGGATGCGAGGATTCTTTGGGCCAAATAACCATCAACTTACAAGATGTACTTTCAGAAGACAAAATGACTTGCAGAAAGACGTTCCCATTGGAAAATTCAACTGCTAAAAACCCGACACTGGCTATCACTATACAATTAAAGGTAAGTTTTTTTTCGTTTTTTGCTTTCTTCCCTAGTCTAGCATTTAGACGACTAGAATTATAAAACATAGAAGACCGACTAGGTATTGAACAAAAGTTTATTGACTTCAAGAGTATAGCTTATACAAACTTCCTCCGCCGATCTATACCGTTTCTTTTTTTTCAATTTATTTTACAGGCACTTGTCAAGGGAAGCGCTGACAGCAAGTGATATTTTCAGCAAGGGTGATAAACTGTTTAAAAGCCTTATTCTGGACCGAGTAATACGTTATGGCTGTATGGTTTGTATCATGGAGAAACTTTCGATTCATTCATCGCATCTCCATCTACCATATTTGTTTTTATTTTTCTCGCTCGATTGGTTGTTCACGTACATCCGCGTTTTTTACTTCAATTTTCATTTTTCACTTCAATATATCTCATCCATTTAAACGACGACCCACCATCATTCTTCAGTCAATCTTTTTCAATTTTTATTGTTTTTTTTAGGATCAACCTTTTGTGTATATAGAGTAATAGATTCCGACTTAGAGTAATATATTATGGGATTTAAAAATATATATAAACAATTATTTTGACCAAAAAAATTAATGAATTTTATTTTTAGTTTTTTTCTTTGACTCTTCAGATTTTGAGTTTTTTTTAATTTGTAAACATAAATTTCATCGCTCAGGAGAGAGTGATTCACTAGGGAGAAAAAAATCTGACGGAAACTCATGTCGAGTAATTCGAAAAAAAATATCTTGAAAAGGACATTCTTCATAAAGGAAAATCTCTCATCCTGCTTTTACTTTTTTTTGTTTTTTTTTGTTTATACTTTTATTGCTGAGAAAATCTGATTCATTAAATTTATCTGCCTCTGAATGCTTCAGGAAACTGTACGTTATTTCATTTTGTCGTCAAAATTGACAGAAATATACTTCTCTCTAGTAATTTCTCATTTTCAACTTCAGGAGTTGGATGTAAAATGTAAATTTGACCATACAAGGAAAATCAAGAAAATATCTTGGTAAAACCAACTGTTTTTATACAGAAAGGAAGTGTCGGATACAGAACGTTCTCAACAACTTCGACGGAGAGTGTTGCTTTTGTTCATATTCCTTATATGGAAGTCAACACTCTCCGTCAAAACTGTTGAATACCTTCTGTATCCGCCTATGGAAAGGGGTATTTGAGAAACTTTGTCGTGGTATGTACTTTTGAAGAACGTTATTAGAAATATTGATCTGAGGCAAATTTTAAATTTTCAAAACTAAAAAACTCGCTCGAAGGGTGGTTTTATGTTGTTCACAAGACGGGCACATTAAATTATTAACTATTTTATTATGAGCGGGTAGCTTTAAAGAAGAAAAACCAAAATAAAAACAGATTTTCTGTTCTGATTTAAAAAAAAGCCCTATAACAAACATTCTCGGACGTTTTTAGTGCGCTGGATTTCTTTGATTTGATATTTCAAAAACATCCTAACTTTCAAGGTTTTTATCTTACATAACATATAATTTGAATAAAAGAGACAAATTTTTGTCATGATATTTCGTTTTCCAGACTCCTTTAAGAGACTTTACTATGGAAAACTGGAGTGGTCTCGATTTGGCAGGTCCATCCACAACCTAATTGTTAAATAAAATTGCTGCTCGATGAGTAGTTCACTTAACAATATGGACTGTTTCAAAAATTGTATTCGGAGTTTTGTCAGGGTTAATTTTATCTTATTTATTTATTTATCTTGATTATGATTTTAGGGACGAATAGTCAATGTAAAATATGGATGTGCCTGCAATACAGTTAATAAAAAAATAAAATAAAAAAATTATTTTGGTATGTTCGAGGCTTCAAATTGACGCTTGTCACTACTGTCTGGGGTTTGAAAATGAGAAACTATAAGAAAAAGTTTAATCTTTTTTCTAGAACAGCCCGATTTCATTTAAATGACTTCTTATTTTCTTACTTCAGAGAATTTGTTCATCAAAGCAATATTTAATGGTTTCCTAGATGGCTACTCAGCGAATCACATTCAACGTTAGTGGAAAAATCTTCGAAACCATGACAACAACATTACAACACTTCCCAGACTCCTTGCTTGGTAACGAGATATTACGTGACCAGTTCTATTGTAAACGGACAAAGCAATATTTTTTAAACCGGAACTCCAACTGCTTTGAGAGTATCTTATTCTTTTATCAATCCAAAGGTCGGTTATACAGACCACTGGAAGTGCCCGTACGAACGTTTTTTGACGAATGTCAATTTTACGGACTACCCGAATCTTCAGTTCACATATTGAAAGTAAAAGAACGCTATTTGTTGCGTGAACACATCCGTGAGAAACATTTCCCAAAGAAATACGAAGACAATTTTCAGATGTTGTGTTGGCAAATACTAGAGAATCCCAGCATCAATGTGGGTGCAAAATGTTACTACGTCATTCAAACGGTGGCAATCATAATCTCAATCATTTTGAGCTGTTTAGAAAGCTTCAAGCACGACCATGACGCATTGGAAGAAGATTACTTTAAAATTGAAATAGTTCTCTGCTCATGGTTCTTCCTTGAGACTGTAGCACGAGCCATAGTATGCCCCAATAAGTGTCATTATTTCACGTCGTGCTTGAACTGGTGTGATATTATAGCAGTCGCTCCTCATTCCATTATATACTCGTATCACGAAGAAACCAAGCTGTTACAACAGACACGATTTATTCGCGTCTTACGTATCCTACGTTTACGTAAAATTTCACCACGCACCAAAGCTATATGTTTGATCTTAAAAGACAGCGCCGCCGATTTGTATCTTTTCTTTTTCGGTTTTTTAATGGCTGTTGTCTTCGGTAGTTCGACTATGTATCATTTAGAAATGAATGACAAACATACTAACTTCACCAGCATACCGGCTGGCATGTGGTGGGGTGTTCAGAGTTTTTTAACGGTCGGTTATGGTGATGTGATCCCGCAGACAATTCCTGGTCGAATATTTGCCACTATGTTTATGATTGTTGGTATGGATACCGTTTTGTTACCAGTCCTTTCGCTCATCATGAAATTCGCCGATTTTGTGGCTGTTGATTATTTAGATTGAATAAGCGAGTATTGGATGAATGGAGTGATCGAGGCAGACAAAAAGAGGGATCAAAACCTCGAACCGGGTTCTGCTCACGACCATCAGAATTTTCAATAAAGTGAAATCGACCCTGGGTTTTAGGTTGGAGGAAGCAATAAATTTTGCAACGCGAATGACAACTTGAAGCTCATTGTTTTGTGTTGATCATGACAATTTTGAATGAAGTTCTACTACAATGTTTTCATCACCACTTTCGATAAACTTCGCAGAAATTTCTTTAGAACAAAACTCTTATTTCATATTTCTTGAATAAATCAGCGTAAATTTGGCAACAATCGAGAGAACTGGTAACGAGATTGTCACCGCCCCAAATAACATGAAACTCGCTGCAAGGATTTTTCCTGCTTCGGTGAAGGGTATAATGTCTCCATAACCTAGGGTGGTGACCGTTTGTACCGCCCACCAAAGAGATTGGGGAATTGAAGTGAAATGAGTGCCAGGCTGGCCCACGCCCTCGATATAATACATCAAGCTTCCGCCAAAGATGATCAAGATGGATAAACAAAGTAATAAAAGTTGCAAATCCCAGATACTTGACTTGATAATAGCGCCTACTACTTTCAAGCGCTTCGAATGGCGTGACAAGCGGAACAAACGCACTATCTTTAGGAAACGAATGATCCTTAAAAACGACAATCCGTTAATCTTTTTCTTGGAGCTTGCCAATAACAAGAAATACGGAACAACGGCGGAAATGTCAATCCAGGTCATCGGTTCTTGTAAAAAACGCTTCTTACATGGACAAAATATACATCTTAAAATAAGTTCCGTCAAAAACCAAACATTTAAGATCAATTCGATGACTTCCCAATTGAAAGATTTTAAATCTTTTACTGTTTCCAAACAAGCGACTACAATGGACAGAAAAACCATAATTAAATTGAACACTGCGTAAACGCTTGCCAAATTTGATGATTCTGGATTTTCTAGAAAGTTCCATACGTGGAGTTGGCAATCTATCTTTTCAGTTTCTGATTGTTTATCCAGGATGATTCCGCGTTTCATTTTCATCTTTTGGATGCTCAAACTTGGCAATTGAAAAAACAGACATTCTTCCTCAAAATCATCCAAAGAAATATCCAACGGACATGTCAACAGCCCTTGTGATTGGTAAAAATATAAAATGGCGCCAAAACAAACACGATTTCGATTAAAGAAATATTCGTTTCTGCCCTGACAAAAGAAACCATTTCTTTTTTCGTCGTCGCCTAGCAACGTCCCTGGAAACCTGGTCAATGTTTTTTCATAGGTTTCGTAAATCTCTCCACTGATGTTTAAAGTGACCTTTGTTGTGGCCTTCGATGGTGCCATTGCTGTGTTTCTTGCTTCTATATGAGGGAAAAATAAGAGAAATATTTTCAACATTCTTTGCGACGCTCGCAGCTCTCACCTTTTATGTTTCTCTGTTCTGATTGATAGTTTAAGAGGTACCATTATTAGAGAGATGGTAGAGGGTGCACTATATAGCTTTCGAGTGGTATAAATGGTTTCAGGCAAAAATCATTTTGAAATTTCCCAAAAAACTACCTTTAGGGTTTTGCCTGGGGAAAATAAATAATGACCGAAAAAACGGTGACCCCATTCTAGGATTTTAAGCATTTTTTTTTGAGTGATAATGAATGTCTAAAGAAGTTCGGATAAAGTTTCAGCTTTACGTTATTTTTTTCACAGACAGCCTGCTTTTATCTACCACGACCTCACTATACGTAACAAACAGAACAGAGAAACATAAAAGGCGAGAGCTGCGCATGCGCGCGCTGAGTGGAGAACGGCGCTCAAACTCAACTGAAGAATTCGAAAAATTACTCAACCAAGAAAGAAGAAATCCCTTCCCAGCAGACTTGAACGTTGCAATTTAATGTCAAGTCAACGTTATGTGCTGTAAGCTATTAGGGATTGGTGTTTATTATGGCTTTTGCTACTTGTACTTATATTTTTACCCTAGTTATTATAAATCTTATAAATCTAGAAGACCTAAATATTCGGACATTGGGTCCAGAAACAAAATGTGCAAGTGGGTATCCTCCGATATGTGTCTGGGGGTTACGTAAAATGGAATCATGTCAATTTTGAATGTCCAATGGGTCAAATTGAGACTGGTCTTTTAGGGTAAAAACTAAACTAAAAAAAAGCTCATATCTGTCACCTCCCTAACATATTTCTGGAACATTAGAAGTTTGATTAACCATATTAACATATCTTAAGGGGGAAAATATGAAAAAATTAAAGAACCCATCGCAGCGAGATACCTTTATCGGACAAAAAAATGTCGGACTAAATTATTCGTTGGACATAATTTTCGTCACCCACAAATATTTTCGTCACTTTTTTCCAAAAAAGTTGTAGCCTAAAAGAAAATATTTGGACTTTTTTTTCGTCGGACTGAATTATTCGTCGGACAAAATTTTCGTCACTCCAAAAAAATTCGTCACTTTTGTTCGACATTTTTTTGTCCGATAAGGTATGGGAAATCATTGTTGGCCTCGTTTCCAATCAATTGCCTCGATGCTTAAACCTCAATTCAAGAGACATTCTGATCCTTTGAGCTTTTGTTTCAAAATTTAAAAATTTCCTTGAATAAAACAAATCGCTGTGTAAATGTAATGTCATAACAATTAAATCTGTTTGGAAACGAGGCCAACAGTTATATTTCGTACATTGTATAATGCATTGCGTTCTTTTCACCACAAACAGTACAGCCAATATGCCTCATATAAATATACTTATTATTTATCCCAACATATTAAAAAAATAAACTTAATGAAAATTTTCCTTCTTTCAATAACTTGGTCATCAATAAATTTTCTCTTGAAAATACTCTTTTATTATCGCACGCTGAGAACTTTCAAACAAAGACGTAACAGTGTCGCGATAAAGGTTTCTTCGTTATAAGAACACTGTGCTCGAATGTTCTTAACCTTTTGGAATCTAGCCTGAAAATGTTCTGAACATGTTCTGAATGTGTCAAGAACATTTACTAAAAATGAGCCATTTTAGCTGCTTAAGAAATCCTCCTCAGAAGCTTTCAAATGTTCTTGAAATGTTCTTAACATTTTTGGTTGTTCAAAGCCTTATGTTCTTATATGGTTCGTTCTTATATAAAAACGCGCTGGCGATGATTCAACTTGTTAAAGAAGTCTCTGTTAAAGTGAAAGTACAAATCAAAAAAACATTACAGGGCATTACGGGGTATATTTAAAAAATTCATTTCCAGATATAAAATAACTTTTGGAAGTTGTCCTAGAACCCTCGAAATATAAAAAGTTTCTTCATCAAGCCACTACACCCAACGTCAAAGATTCTTTTTAGTTAGACCAAACTATTATTGGACGGCCAACAAAATTTTAACCACATCACTTTTGTCCGACTAAACAGTTAAAAATTGTTTACAACTCTGAAAGCAAATTTTAATTCTCGAAGGCATTTACCATTCTTTTTCGTCTTTTCACATTTGTTGATGACTTCTAAAACTCATTAAAAGTGTGTGTCCTATGCCTTACAAATGCCTGTCATTTCTGACAGGTAACTTATTTTAACTGCTAAAATAATTTCTTGCCTTAATGACTATTTTACGTTTTGGATAAGCGAGTCATTTAGTAACAATAAACGTCACGACGAAATCATCTATAACCAAGTTTTTACTTTAGCCGGAAAAAATTTAATCACTTTTGTCCAATAAAGTAAATGTGCGTCTTCTCATATTTGAGGCTATGAAGAGAGAATATAGAATATGGGCAGCGCCCTTTTCATCATTTTAAAATCGTCAAGTCAAATTTGAAGTTTATATTCCAATAGGCCAGCGAAAGATAGTGGTGTTCAATTCTAGCTAGTGTTCTAATTCTAGCAGAAGGTAATCAAAAGATTTGACGGGGATTGGTGATTTTTTCCATATTCCTTATATGGAAGTCGACACTCCGTCAAAAAATCTATGAGTACCTTTCTGTATCTGCATTCTCTCATTAAAAGTGAGCAACTATGGGATAGTTGATAATCTCCCATAAATTGTAAAATATCTTTTTAAAAATACAAGACTGACTGAAAATTTATAAAAAGAGCGCCTTCTGTAAAAAGTATTAAATTTTTTGCATTATTTCACCAATCTGTCTGAAATTCTTTTTTATTTTTTCACTTTTCATTAAACAGAGCTTCCTTCTCCATTTCCACAAAGCATAATTAATGAGTTAGAGTAGAGTATCGTTAAACTTCATGAATTCGTATAAAAATGTCTCCGATTTCAAGCTTCGAGACATCTGCCTGCTATTTCTATATAGACTCCTAACTAAACGCTAAACCGTTTAAGAATGTCTACATATAATGTAGAAATTGGGGAACCCTTTATACAAATCGGGGAAAGTTTTTCAATTCATGCATCAAAAAATTCACTTTTCACGCATTACGCAAAATCTTTTTGATAAAATTCACACATTTCACGTAACAACGAAGAGAAAGCCCATTCGCTCTAAAATCAAAAGTTGTTTTTCCTTTGATTGCTATAAATCTTGTTTCTTAAAAATATTTCCAGGTCCCAACACACATTTTCTTCTTTACAAATAACTCCCAAAAAGACTCCCAAGACTCATGAAAAAAATCGGAAGCCTCTCCAAAAGTTAAAAAATCACAAACAAATTATGGAAATTAAATTATCGGTGGAATCAAATCCTTTTTATTTCACTTGAATTGAGTTAATTTTTAACACCTTGGTGTAATAATCCAACTTATCCAAAGAAATTCAAAACATACTCTTTCCCAACAGAAAGGCACAAGACGTTATTTCAACGTCGCAAGCCATCATAGGAATCATATAACAATGGCTGATACAGAAGGTTCTCAAAAACTTTGAAGGAGGAGAGTGTTGTTTTTGCTCATATTCCTTATATGGAAGTCAACACTCTCCGTCAAAACTTTAGAGTATCTTCTGTATACGCCTCTGCTGAATAAAAGCTGTTTTAATTTAATCCTCAATATTATTGCCCTTCTTCGAAAAGTCTGAAAAATATTTATATTTTCATCTCTATCCACCTACTGTATCTAATGTTTCCATTAATTTTCATTTTTTTTATCCAGGATATACTAACTTTTCATCTTAAACAGTAGAGAAGTTGTTAACATCTCAATTTATTTCTTCAGAGAGAGATGGCTGCTGAGATCAAAGAGAAACATTCAATGTAAGAACTCATACGGCGGAAGAAATTTCTCATAAATTCCAGTTATTTCCAGGTAAATTATTTCATTTGCGTTTTTCTTCTTTTTTCTTCACATTTGATTTGGGAATGTAATTTGCCATAAATCTTTAATGTCTTTAAACAATCGATTTATGATATCCATTACGTAATCTTTTACACGGAAACATCCTAAAGAGTCATTTGACATTTAGAGGGTATGGAGCTGCCAAATTGAGCCCATTGAAGTTTTCCGTAGTAAAGTCTCTTAAACGAGTTTGGAGAACG
>JAUJPO010092670.1:0-23739 GCA_032270745.1 Tiaropsis multicirrata | reverse complement strand
TTGAAAATTTTAATTTTTGGGCTGGAAGACTGGGTCATTACTTTATTGTATCCATTGAATTTAAGCCAAATCGGACAAAGTCTCCAGCCTGCCCCAAAGTAAATCTTTGCTACCTAATATTAAATATTTGAAATGTAACAATTGGACCTTCGAATAATTGGAAAATACTGAAGTTGAGACTGGTGCGGTGCGGTGCGGTGTCAGTTTGATAATTATCTTCTTGTTTCGATCAATAAAAGAATCTATTTTCTCTTACTTAGATCTTCTCTTTGAAGACTTGTTACCGCAGTTTTGTGAATTATCCAAGAAGAGTCCTTTGTGGAGACGAATCTGTTCGAAAATGGTGATTTCTGTACCTGAAAACCAACTGGAAGCAGTATTGCAAACAATTATTAAACGATATGAGAGGTATGTACAACAACAACGACGAAGTTTTTGCTTCAGTGAAATTGAAAATAAAATTGCCTTAAAAATGATGCTGCGGGGTGGCCTCATGTGATATTCAAATTATTTAAGTTTTTCTGATCTCAAACTTACTTCAGTCATACTAACTTGCCAGTTATAGTTTTTAAGGGTTTGTAAGCATTCATGTACTTACTTGTACTTGTTTCTTTAACCGTATCATTTTCTTGACGACTTTCGGCGATCGGTTATTGCTAATCGATCATGTCCACCTTGTCTTCTCTGTAAGGCTTTTTTGTAGAATTGATCTTTTGTGCAATTTCTGTCCTTCATGACTTTGTCCTGAAGTGTTTCATTTGGTCTACCTAGTTTTGTTCGTTTGTTGTCGTTGAAAAGTAAACGTTTTGTAAGGCAGTTATTGGGTTGCCTAGCTAGATGCCCCAGATAACTTTGCTTTCTTGCTACATACGAGTGAATATCATCGGTTTTACACATTCGAAGAATATGTTCGTTTGAGTATGTGTAGTTAAAATCTTCAGTTTTTTTGGATCCATTTTTAACTAGCTTTCGAAGCATTTGGATGTATGTCGAGTTAATACTATTCACTTGAACTTTGGTTAGCATATAATGCTATAATACCCTCTTAGGTTCCATTTTTGACAAGAGTACGTTAAGCGACGAGTTTAATATGATAATTCTTGTCTTGAGGTGAATCTTGTAATTCGTCAGTTTCTTTATTAGCTCGTAGAATTTTGCTTCAGCGAGTGAGATTCGGAGGTTGATCTCTGCTTCAGCAGTAGTAGGTTCATTAAATTTGATTTGATCACCAAGGTATTTAAATGTCATTACGTTTTCAATCGATTTATCTTAGAGAATTACCAATGGATGTGGGATAGATTTCATTTTCAGACTCATCATTATGATTGAAAATCATTGTTTTGGTTTTCTTTAGATTGACAGTCAATCTAAATCTTCTCAATCTAAGTTTGAGAAATTTAACTTTTTCTTCCGAATAAGCTTTGTTGAACACAGATTCCGGTCCACCTTGCCGGACTCCGGTCGATATATCAATAATATCGTTTGGTGTTTCTGCTAGTGCAGTGGTTGTGTGAGCATAAATTGCTTGCAGTATTACAAACAATGTCTTGTCTTCAGCATCCGAGAATCTTTGATTTATCGATCTGAATAACAAGTCTCTATTAATGTGATCGAAGGCTGAGCTCAAGTCAACAAACAGTACGAAGAATGGCTTTTTCATTGAGCTGGTGATTTGTTGAACACGCTTTGTGATGAAAATTCCATCGGCTGTTCCGTCCGTCCTTATTGTTGGTCTAAAATTGTTTGATCATACCAGGTTTGATTCTGTTCAAAATAATGACAACTAATATTTTACAGAGTACACTTCCGACTTGTAATCCACGGTATGATTTCGGGTCAGATGCACTTCTTTGGCTGCACCTTTCTAGAGAGCAACCAATTTAAAATGTGACCATGACGATGGCAAAATTTTTGTTTCCCAAATTTCAGCAAAAATGCACTCTAGTTCACTGAGTAGTTCATTAGAGTCCGCTGCGTATTTGGAAAACTCTGCAGGGACATCATTGGATGCTTTTCCTTTTTTTAACGATTTCAGTACTTTATTGATTTCTTGAATGTTTTGCGGGGCATGGTTAATATTGATGTTTGTGTTTTGGAGATCGATTGGTTTTATGCCGTCAAAGTTGCTTTTGTATCTTACTACATCTGTTGTAGCATTAAAGTCGCCGGCGACTTAAAGTTTTTGATGCTTGTGTTTCTTTTCACATGCTTTCGTGAGGTTGGAATAGAACTTTCGCTTTTGTTCAGCTGTACCATCACAGTATGTTGGTGAGTAACCATTCAATACCATCGCAGATACGAATTAGTATTCCGACTCCAGCTTCTCTTTTACGTTTGTAGCCACACCAATGGAATTCGAATTTGTCGCCATCATCCGTTTCGATGAGCTTGCTTCCTTTTTCTCTCTATCTCACTTTTTGGAGAAGAAGAAAGTCAATCTTGTTTTTTGAAAGTTCCTTAGCGATTGAGTAAATTTTTGCCCCTTCGTCGCTTTCTTTACCCGTTCGAATATTGATTGTTCCAAAGGACCATTGTTTGTATTGTATAAATCTATTTTTGATATGTGTCTTATTCATGAAGACGAAGAGATGAAGAACAATTTGGTTTCTGTGCAGATGATAGGTTTCGGTTGGACAATATAGTACTTTTCGCTCACAGCGGACTGTCGGTAGCTGTACCAATGCTTCCAAAGAACGAGTGACAAATATTAAAATCAAACTATCACCATCGTATTGTTGATGTTGTTGTTGTAATTTCTGGTGTGTGGTGTGGTATACCGCTCTTTTAGCGTCGGGTTCACCACCACACCTTTAATTATTTAGTGGAGTCTTATTCACTAGTTAATCTTAGGAGTGAATTTTCTATCTTTATTCCAATTTTTAAAGTGTAAAAGTGGCTCAAACCTCATTCTAATTTACGACCACATTTACTTCCCATTATTCGGATCTATTCCACTATAGTTGTAAAAACCAATTTTTTCATCTTAGTTGCGGTGGCATCTTAATGACAGTTATAGCTAGTCATAGATTACATAAATTTAAAGAGTATTATCAGACAATTATCAGCAATATCTTAGCGAAACTTTCCACTTTCAGTCGTCTTCTTTTCCTTTGTTTACAATGTTGGCACCCACCGCAAACCGCCCAACATTGTTAGCCAACTTGTTGGTCAGTGGATGTCGGTCGAAATGTAGGCAAGTTTGCGTCCGCTTAATTAAAACAACTACCGGCTGCGCTACAAAAAAGTTTACGAAAAAAAGAAACTTTCTTTGTAACTTTTCAAACATTGATCCGAATTTAATGTATGTTACATCAAATTTTAAGTTAACTTTTCCTCTTTACGGATGCAAAAAAGATTTATAAAAAATTCCCAATACTTTTCGAAAAAATCATCTGAAAGAGAGAAACCTTTTTGTGGCGCACCCGGTATAATAGCAGGTTTGGCAATGATAGGTTGGAAAATATTTCCAAAATTTATTAGCGGAAGAGTCCATTAGAGACAACAGAGTAGCTAGGCCAACAACTTACAATGGTGACTTCAGTAGCGTGAAAATTGACGTTCAACGTTGCAAAATAATAATCGATGACGTAAAAATGGATCAAGTAGACACCATATGTTAAACGACTCAACGGTATAAACACTTTCCATCCAAGAAAATCGTTGATGATGCCTAAATTTAGAAAAAAAACGAAATTCTATTAAACGACGAAATCTTTTATAATCACAGACCGTTTCTAAAGTTATCCATATCATCAATCATAGACCATTTGAGTTACCTTGTTATGGAGATTGGAATTCCATAATATTTTATCTTTTCAAAAAATTACACGAGTTTCAAAATAAAAAGACAACACTTAGTACATGAGATTACTCGAAATCTTATTCTCATGTGAAAAGTATACGGAAAGGTAAAAACATGATTTTCTTGAAGTTTTATTATAAAAACCCGTGCTGGAACACACCTATTAGAATCAATTAACTTTTAAATCATTCCGAAATTAGGAAAGTGTTACGTACAACATTTTATGTTGATACACATTTTACTTCTCATGTTTCTATAGAGTGGGGCGCAAACCGGCCAACATCTTGGTCCGGTTTGCCGTCGACGAATTTTTCTGAAAAAAACTATCAAAGTGTGAAATTTTCGAAATGTTCATGGCCAATGGACTTATTTAAATTCTTACCGCAAACCGAGCAACATGCGAATTTCGGTGGAAATGCTGGCCAACATTTTTGAGATATTTTTACTTTTTGAGCATGTTGGTGCCCAGCGCAAACAGGCCAGTAAATTTGGATGTGCTCCGTACGACAGTAAGTATTTATCCTCAACCCCCTGCAGAATTACTTTCTGAAACAGTCCGATAACAAAATAAACTTTTAATCAACTTACTGCCATATCCATTGTGGCAAGCATAGATAACCCAACAAAGTGCAACAGCCCACACAAGACGGAAAGACATCCCATATATCAAATTTTCTGCTTCACTCCATTCGTGTTTAGTAGCAGAGTAAGGTCCATAAACCACTGCAAATCCTAAGCCAAAGGCTACCAACCACCCCATTGAATAGATGAACTGAAAATATTAGATTGAAGATACAAGCGCGATGCGTTATCTTTAGGAAAATTGAGAAATACATTACTGTCGATTCATTTCAAATTAGTAATGTCTAATGTTCAATAGATCTCACTCAACTTTTTTTAAGGTAGGACTTTGAGGTTTAATGATAAAGGAGAAAAAAGATGACAGCCAGCTGACAACTTACAATTGAGAATCTTCCTTTGATAGTTTTGCGGTAAAACAAGATGTATCCAAGAACAATGCCAAGAATGTAAGGACCGATTCTTGTCCACGGTTTGAAGTAGATGTATTGGAAATATTTGTTAAAGCTGAATGGTGGACTAAAAGAAAAATATACACCTTTTGATATTTGGTAGAAATATACGACAGTGCATATGAATATACTCACCATTTCCTTATCATTGTGTCGTAAACCCGATATCATTGTGTCGTAAGCCCGATATCATTGTGTCGTAAGCCCGATATCATTGTGTCGTAAGCCCGATATCTCCAGAAAATCCAAACGTTCATTTTTGTAGAGGGTCCGTTCCCATTCGCAATTTCTAGTTTGAGATTTTCCAAACTAAGCGAAACTAAACGTGGTGAATTATTTTGGGGGAAGTGCGGGTGAATTGTTTTGGGAAAGTGAGGCAGCAGCAGAAAAATGAATTTTCTCTACTTCTGCGCAGAGACTATTTCAGATGAATTTACAGCAAAACAGACAATCTGCACAGAGTATAAACGAACGATAAACGTGACGTATACTCTGCTACAGAATGGTTACAAAAAAGTTCGATCGACCCATTAAAACACTTACTTTGGGTCAAAAAACCCACCAATGACGGGCGTAGCTTTCTTTAAATGAATCAACAAACCATTTGCCAGCAAATATTCAAACATGAAAACACCAGTGGTCAACAATACTCCAACTATTTTGAATCTGAAAAATTTATAAATTCGAGTGCTTTGAAAAAAAATAAAAACTTGAAGTAAACAATTTATCAGCTGAAATGAATGGGAAATAAACCAGCCGAGGCTGGAAGGTCAGCCGATATAGCTTAGCTAGATATAGCTTTAATAAGTGGGCATCTGTTAAATGTACTGGAACAGAGTAGACTAAAAATGTTGAATAATGCACAAAATGCACCTTCGATCACTTGATTCAATTGATTTATGCAATGCCTATATTTACTATAACACAGCTGCCCTGTTCATGAATCAAAAATATTTAAAACACGCCTGAGAAGCTCTTTCAAGTTGGCAAAGTATTAAAATGATACAAGATATTTCCTAACAATGTGCATGAAATGAAAAAGTTTTGAGTATAAAGCTTCTCTTTTGGAGCACCGTTTCAATGATATCAAACAATTAATCTATAGTTCATTACTAATAAAATAAAAAAAAATACAGAGTGTAATTAAACTTTTTGTCATTTTCTAGTCAATTATATATATTTTTTTCTGTTGAATATAGACAATGCTGTATCTGACCAAAGTGTTATACTAGAAATAAATAAAAAAATTGCCAAAATGTCAAAACCAAAAAAGGTGCATCCATAATTTAATGAAAACTTTTTCAGTGTTCATCAAATTTACATAGAAACTGTACTTTTGTATACTTGATAACATTCCAATAACACTTGTCATAATTCTCTGCAGCTTCTTCTAAAAATTGTAACTGACCGCCAAGCTACAAACTTTAAGTCACAAACCGCAAATTCAAGAAAAACATAGTTTGTGCCTATAGCTTTGTAGTATAATTGATCAAATTCCAGAAACCTTTTGTCAGTTTTCTTCAAGTCCAATGAGATACATAAAAACTGGTGGCTATAGGTCAGAGACTGTAGGAAAAAGCAAAAGCACGATTTTGAAACATCCAGAACTGTGTGAAAAAGTGTTCAGCTATTCTTTATAAGACTTCAACACAGGAACTGCTTTTTAGTATGGAACTTTAATTCAATTCTCACATTTTTTTTCAATATTGTGGTTTGATTAATTAGTAGAACTCTCACGACTTTTGTGACTTCGCAGTTCGACTAAAGTTTGATTAATGATATTCCAGTTCAATAAGTTCAATTAACATTCACTAGTATCGCAGTTAAAATCAAACTCAAAAAAACTGCTACAATATTATTAATCAAATTCTCACAATTTTCTGGATTTTATAACAGTTCGATTAACTTAAAATCAAACTTTTTCTGTTCGATTGAATTCGATTAATTTTGATTAGTTCGATAGTCAAACAGTTAGATTAAGACAGTCTGACCTAGACCTACGCTAGTAAAAAAAAAAAATCACCTTGAGCCTATTTGTAGTCTTGCTTTATTGAAACTTGAAAACTCATTTTTGCGGAGCCAATCAACAACAAGGCAAAAGCAGCTTTACCATGAACACAAAATCAGAACAAACCAAAAATCTGATGTTTATTGCATGCATATATTTCTTGGTGCATACATCAGATGCATTTTAAAACATAACTATTCTGATAAAGCTTCTAACTCTAAAATAAAAACTTCCAAAAACGAACAAACATCCAAACCCCATACAAACAAAGTGATAGACAGTTCTTCCTCCACAAGACATCCTATCCGTCCACTTAATCCGCCATTTTGAGCTATAAATGCAAAGGGCGCGAGATCTACAACAACAATAACTTATAGAGCGCAGTTTTTTGCAAAAAGAGACAGACGGACAGACAAACCCACAGACAGTTGCTTTTGAAAGGCCCGTTCGCTAGCGCTGGGCCAATAAATGTGTTATCTTTCAATGCAACAATTAAAAGTGTATAGAATTTTCTTATTCAAGAAGTTGAAATTTAATATTCCCATGAGTGTATGCCTGATTAATTGATTTTTCCCAAAGCAACCAATCAACAATTTGCTTCCAATGATTGATACAATGGAATAGTATGCGTCGAGTCTCCATGTGTTTTTTTTACCTCCATGGTCAGAGCCATGCATTAAACACAACTTTTTCACGTTTAGGACCATGTTTTATCAAAACTGGAACAAAACCAGCATCATATGGTTATTGTTTTTTCATTTGCTCAAGATGTTCTTTCTCCAAAACAGCACCGTAAGTCACATTTATGTTAAATAAATTCATAGAAATAGGAATTACAAGTTGCATTGAACTGTGTTTGTTCAAATATAATGGAGTGGATGTGTGGTATTTCAATTAAGGAAGATTATCTATTCCCAGTGATACACTTTTTTAGTCCATCAAATAATATTGTTAATAAAGTATACTTGTGGAAAGAAATCTTCAACTTTTTCATAGTTTAGAATTGAATATTTGTATTCTTGTTTTGTGTTTCTTTTCAGGAAAGATTTTAAAACTTCATGTCCAAAACATGAACAGCTGGTTGAACTAAAAGCAATAAATACAGACAAAACGTCCAATTCTTTGAGGTAAAAAATGACTTTGAGATACTTGAGAGAATTTTTGCCTTTGTCAGGGCCGGCAGAACATTTTTGAAAATGGAGAGGCTGCACTTTTGACGGGGAAGAAAATATTTTGAAAAATAAAACAGATTCTTAAGATTTGTAAAAAACATATCTTTAAAAAAAGTGGAGAGGCTAAAGCCTCCCCGGTTCTGCCAGGCCTGCCTACACAACAACATAAGTAGCTATACGGTAGAAAGAGTTTCCTTTAAAGGGAGTTTTAATCGTTTTTGTTGTGTTGTGAATTTTAGGTATAATGCTGTATCCACGTTCAAATCTGTTTTTGAACCTGACAGCTAATCAACTCACAACATCAGCAATGTTTTTGTTTGTTTTCTTTTGCAGGTGCTACTTCAGATGTATCCAAGGAAAACAATTGGGTGAAAAGTGGTGTGGACATCAACTTGTGAGCCATACAACCAAGGTAATTTTTCTTCTTAACTAAAAGACAATCCTATTTTATTTGGAATTTTAAAAATTTGCCCAAATCAGTTTAAATGTCAACTTTTTAAGCCAGAATTTAAGAAAGTGTCTCTCAGTCCCAGGTCAATCCGTGTTCCATTTTCTGACACTGCGTGTCCTTCAAAAACCTTTACTGATATGTTACAAGTTTTAGCAAAATCATTTAGTGGACCCTCCATAACTTACTTTCTAGAATATGGTTTAAGTATCCAGTATGTCAGAGAGCGAAATTTCCAAACATAGATTTCTTTAAGTTTGTTTTTTTCTCTCTTTATTTATCCTATTGTTTTAGGCTTGATTTCGAATCTAACTGACTGATATGCAGTGATATGGGGGATTATTTGACAAATTACTGGTGTTGAGTTTAACTTTAATTATTCATAAAATATCTTAATTTTTATTCCAGCCAACAGATAAACTAAAAGATATTACAAACACACATCCTACGAACAGAGATAAGGAAGGACCAATAAAAGCTAACACAAAGAAAAGCATTCAGGATATTCCTAAAGAGAGTCACAAAGAATACAGAAATCAGGAAAGCACAAATAATGATGATATAGTCGTGAGAAACGAACCTTCTCTTAAAGAACAAAGAAGCCCTTCTGACGGAAGAAGTACTGAGGATCAAGCAATTTTAAATTACGGAAAACAATCTTCGAACGACAAAGAAACTACCTCCAAAACTAATAATAAAAACCTTAGTCACATAGACGTTATTAAAAGACCATCAGACACTGGTCTAAATAATGAATCAAGCCAGGAGAAGTCAGGGGACTCACTTCTACCTCATTCATTTTATGAAATGAGACCATCTCGTGTCAGTGATGTTTCAAACGCCAGTTCACATGATTCGAGTCGTTCATCAACCGCGAGCACGAGTGAATATTCTCAACAGGAACAAGAGACAAACAAAGCCAGCAGTAGTAGAACGAAAAATCAAGAAACAATCGAGATTCTAAGCTCTGACGAGGATGAAGATGATGGTGATGCGCGTCCACAAACTGGTAGTTCTTCCAATGGTACTGCTGTTGGTAGCAAACCACTTTCGGAAGAGTTTTCTGAAATGAATATCATGGATGCAGCTTCACATGATAGGGAACTGAAAACCTTGGAATTTACCCTCAAACAACAACAGGTAAAAAATAAAATTTAGGGGAGTTTATAGTACGGATTCTTAAAAATGTTTAAAATCTGAGGTTTTTAAGGGAACAACAACTAGAGTGTCCTTACATATTTTTAATGATTGGCTCCCCAAGTTTGAAGGTATTATTTGTGACAGGAAAGAATTTAGGAAGAGGGTGTTTTGTTATATCTAATGTTCGTGGAGAAGACAAAGTTTCAGGGGGCGCTTGACGCTTTATCTTATCTTATTAAACCATGGATGACTTATTCCAAAAAATTAGGGTTGTTATTTTCCCCATAATGGTGAAATATTTAACTCTTTTCTTTTATAGCAACTACTGAAATTCTTTGGCCCTAAAACAGCGGACGGTGGACAGAAGATGAAAAATAAAATTGATGAATACACACAAAGAATTGACTATCTTCGCTCACATCCACCAGCAAAACCAGGTTTGTTAATTGGTCGTAAATTTATGTCTACCCCTTTTTTACGTGTTTTTGTCTATGTTTGATTTTTTACTTTAAAAGCTTATAACTTGGTGAATACTGAACCAAATTAAAAGTTTTACTTTCTAATTTAAGTTAGACTTTTGGCTTTAAAAATTTTGGCTTTTTATCTGTCTGTGAAACCTCTAATGATTGATTTCCAGAACTTATTTAATTCGATGTTTTCGACCAATTAAAGTACATAATGTAGACGGATTTCCTAAGCAAATACATCCCTTTTTTTTGCTCACTATAAGCTAATCAATGTCAAACCTAATGAAGACCTCTTTTATTTTTTAAGAAACTGAACCTGACATCAATCTTAAGATCCAACTTCCATCCATGGGAACCAAACTCCTTGAACATCCACCACCACCTCCACCAGCTCAGGCGACTGCTACTGGCCATGGTGCACAAAGAGAGTATTTCGGTGGTAGGATGACCTCAAAACGGTTACAGGAAGTGGGAAGAATGACCAAAGAGTCTATTGAACACCTCCATAAGTATGTTAGATGAAGACTTTAATTGCATTTAAAAAAAATTTAAATCCTAATCTCTCAAAGCACCAGGTTTTAGTATACAAATCTTCAAAAAAGGAATTTTAGTCTCTGGTATTGAACGGCTAATCTAAAGTTGATTTCTAACAGACCAAACAGTCACAATTCTTTTTACAAAAAACATGACCAGACGATGTCAATCTGGGCGAAATCGAACGGAAATTTCAATCGAATCAATCGAGTGTTTTATCGAACGCAATTGAATGATTGCATCAATCGATTAGTCGAACCAATCGATTCAATTGTTAAAATCGCGGTCACATTCAATTATTCGATGACATTCATTTCATTCTCCACTCGATTCGTTCGATTGACATCGTCTGGACATGTTTTAGGTCTTTGGACACTTGTCCTGCACCACACGAAGAAGCTGAAGATCCTGAGAAGCTGAAGGTGACCTTGATGACTCACCAGCGACAAGCGCTTGCGTGGTTGACATGGAGGGAAACGCAAATTCCATCCGGAGGGATCCTGGGTGAGCAGTAGTTACGAGTTTTTATTTTTTTCTTACACAATTTCAAATAGATTTAACTTTTAAAGCGCAAGGATTTCTTGTTTGATAGTATGTTTACATCATTCGAGGCAGCTGATGGTATTGAGGAATAACGGATTGGGTTCATGGTTGTGATCATAAAAAGTTATCCTAGAATAGACTTTTAATAAAAACATAATGTTCAGACATTAATTATAAGTATTGCTTCTTTGTTGTGTTTTATTAGCGGATGACATGGGTCTTGGTAAAACGCTGACCATGATTTCATTGACTTTGAAAAGTAAACATAAGAATTTATCTAAAGTTACGGGTAAGCCATTAAAGTTACTTTTATTGTAATTCTATTTGTACGAAGAATTTTAGTTATAAATGTATCATTTAAAATTCTAACCGTGATAGAAATCAGGGTCCTATCAGGTCCTATTTTATCATTATCGATATTTTCTACTGCTAAAATATTCAAACAACGAATCCATAATTTATTTTTTTCTCCAAAGTTTTGTGTATCTAGCTTCTGCACACATATCAATTTTTTTATCATTCGTTACCCTTTGGATAAAATTTTTAGAAAGCTATTTTTCCGAAACTTTGGCCCCGCCAGCGGCTCCAGTATGAAAGTAAAACCATACTTTAGATGATTTTTTAAATCATTTGATTTTATGTTATTGTTTGTTTTCTTTGTTTCAGAATTGCCAAAAGACTCGAAGCTGTTAATGAGCAGATCAACCATTATCGTGTGTCCAGCTTCTCTTGTTCATCAGTGGCACAAAGAAATTGAGAAGCGTGTGGAGAAATTACAACTTCGAGTCCACCTCTACCATGGTCCGAATAGAGAGGCTAGACCTAATCGGTATAAAATAAAATTTTATGCTTTATTATTTCTATTATTATACTTTTATAATCGGATTAATTTTCGCCAGAGGGAATATTTTCACACTTGAAATTTTGTATTGCGGGAACCTCCGATTTTTAAATCGTCGAGTCGTGGAAACATAGATACAGGCTAAATTTTCGAAGCTGCAAAGTCGTTAATTTAGTTATCCCATTTTTCGATGTCAATATTCGCGAATTTAAATTTTTTAAAGCCTGCGAAATTTTATTATTCATGAAAATTAACAGTCATTATTAATTATCTAAAAAATACGCTAAAGCTTTTTCTTTTATTCGCTTAACCTCAAATTCATAAGGGGTGGAATTTAAATCAAGCACTGGGTTGCGTTTTTTGCAGCTTAACAGTATTTTTTTTGCAAACCCTTTTTCTCAAGGAAACGTTTCAAAGAGACAAAAACTCTTATATTATCTGTTTGGAAATCAACTTCTTTCTATGGATGTTGTCGACTCCCTTTCGGTAAGATTTTATTTTCATAGATAATTTTATAATTAATAGTTAATTTCAATCTCTAGACTGGTGAATTACGATATTGTATTAACAACGTACAACATTGTCAGTATTGAGGGAAAGCCTTTTATTGAAGAAGAAAAGGAAAAAAACAATAAGGTTTGTTTCAGATTGGAGTCGTTCCTGACGGCAACATTTTATAGCGGACGTAGTTTACACAAACTATATTTGTCTTCTACTCAATAACTTTCCGAGACTTCTTGCTTTGTAATACTGGTGCTATTGGTGCTAATTTTCGCGCGTACTAATTTTCGCGCAATTTCGCACAGAGGCCCAAAATGCGCGAAATTTAATACCAAAATTATACGAAGTCAGGGAGTGCGCGAAATTTATTACCATGTTTTTGTTTTTGGAAAGAAATTGGCATTTATCTTTAAAAATGTCTTCATTTTTGTTCGTATGTCTAGAAAAAAATATATAGGAGGCGCGAAAATTAATACCGATAATTTGAAGACGATTGGCTGGTGCGCGAAGATCACAGAAAGGGGTGGATGATAAGTGTCCCGGGGGGGGGGGGGGGGGAGTTAAAATGGAATTGGCTCTCATGTTCGGGGCTAAATTTGGATGTCCAGGGGGGTAAATTTAACGCTAGTCAAGGGGTAAAACTGATATCCAATAAATTATTAGAAAAAGCTTATGATCCTCCGCATGTTTTTCTGGAACACCTCATTTTGATGCCGAAATTACAAAATTGAGAAAGTTCTACCAAATTTTCATCCAATATTTAGCCAGCACTCGGCGAATGGTTGGATTCAACACAGCCCAAGAAAGCAGAACCTGGACCCATATTCAAGTTGTTTTGGAGGCGCATCATCTTGGATGAGGGTCACGTAATTAAAAATCACAAAACCAACGTATCTATTGCCATATGCTCTCTCGAAGCAGGTTCAAATTTCTATTTGTAAAAAAGATTAACGTGATAAATAGTTTGTGGAAATATTTTGATGTGTTTTCAAGCATTTCATCCCAGATTTCTTATACTTTATCAATTTATAACGGTTTCTCGACACGTGGCAATAAGCCGCTTATTGTTATGTGTAGAGAAAAAGCCCGATGTCGACTCATCGCGTATCTTTTTTTATCTGGTGGAAATACTTAACATCGAGGTCGAGCGGAAAGAAATAAAAAGTTGGCAACTGTTTACTTTTTCTGAAGTCGCCCACTGTAACGTCATTTTTAACCAATAGATTGATAGCTTCATTTATTTCTAAGCCAATGGATAGTCTGTAGTGGTATTCTCCGATGTAGTTTCGGTGACTGTATTTCGGTAAACCTCTATAATTCGATTTAAAAAGTCGTATGAAATTCTTTAATTCGATACAAGAATACTAATTTTATGGTAACATCAATAGCAGAGAGCCATTTTTTTAAGAGAAGTTTTTCATACCTATTTTCTCCGTCTTTCTTTAGAAAGTCGTTGGGTAGTCACTGGTACACCTATTCAAAACAACACGATGGATCTATACTCGCTGGTCAAGTTCCTAAGAGTGTCTCCTTTCAACGAACTGAAATTTTGGAAACACGAAGTTGACAACAAAACAGCGTCTGGTCGGAAACGCATGAATTCCATCGTGACAAGTATTTTGCTGCGACGAACTAAAGATCAAAATGATGCCAAAACGGGGAAACCTATCGTATGACTGTTAATAGATTCTTTTAAAATTTACATTTTGCTTTTTCAGCATACCATTACCTTATCGGACAAAAAAATGTCCGACAAAGTGACGAAATTTTTGTCCGACGAATAATTTGGTCCGACGAAAAAAAAGTCCAAAAAAAAGATTTTTAAGGCTAAAATTTGCGTTTTTTTGGATAAAAGTGACGAATATATTTGTAGGTGACGAAAATATTGTCCAACGAATAATTTAGTCCGACTTTGTTTTGTCCGATAAGGTATAGTATTGCCGGGTGTCCCACAAAAGAGACGTTTGACGGCGTACTGTATTGGAGCCCTAAATATTATGGAACAAACTCAAATTATCTTTCAAATATAACAGAGGAAGGTCTAACTTAAATTTTGAGGAACAGTCTAAAAAAAAATGGCTTTGGTTTAACAATAAGATTTTTTTCGACCCAAAGGAGTCGCCAAAACGTCCGAAGTTTCTTTGAGTTACCGGTAGAGATTTTTTTTTTACTTTTAAAATTTTAAGGTTCGGTTATGGAATTCGTAGGTGTGAAATTATTTTATCTCAATTTGTCACTTTATCACTTTATTTTATTTTTTACGCAGGTGTCTTTACCCAAGAGAAGTTGCATTGTTCATAGACTGAAGCTTTCAGAAAGTGAAAAAGATGTATACGAAGTCATGCAGAAGTTTTCTAAGTAATGAGATGCTTTAGTATAAAATTGTTAAATGAAATTTTGGGAAAGAAAGCTTTCCAACAGGCTGTTCCAAAAGCGAGATTATGTTGAGTGACCTAAATCTAAGGAGGATGACAGCCAGCGACCCGCGACTGTTGTCCTGCAAAATCTCGTTTGCATTCTTTGCCAGGGCATGACGTCACGATTGGGGGAAACAGAACACTTACTAAAGATTATTAAAGGTTTTTTGACCCGATTTGATTTGATGCTTTTTGGCGCAAAAGATTGCCTAAAGCTAAGATTTCTCAAACTTGATGGAATTATTTATGGGGGATCGTTTTAGTCGTTACTAGTTTAAGATATTTGTAATATAATGAATGAAGTTCAAAATTATATTTTTCTTGCCCTCTTTTAGAAATATGTTTACACAATTCATGAACAACAAGAAAGATGGCGAATCAACGTCGTCCAAGAAACATAATTTATCAGACTCCGAAATGCCGAAAGAAATTCTGGGTATGAATGTGGACGAACTGTTGAAAATGATCGGATTGAGTTTTGTGAATGCGCGCAACGCTGGCTGCTTGTTGGTCTTGGTACTGAGACTGAGACAATGTTGTAGTCACATGTCACTTATGTGTCAGGTATGTTGTGTTTTTACAGCTCTTTGAATCCAGAGAAAAATTAATTGGCACGCAAGTGCCGACCAAAATTTTGCCGACCTAGAGGTGATTTTAGGTCAATAGTTTTACAAAGCCGTCCTAAGCATGTCTTTCAGGTCGGCAAAAATGTCCCCTGTTGTACGTAATCAAACATGTGGAATTTTTTATTTTCAACGAACTTTCATCCTAGGTCGGCTTTATTGTCTCTTTTGTGGGCTTGCCGACCTACAGCCTTAAGTACGTCGGCAAATAAAAGCCGACTTCAGTTGAAGTTGGGACGGCTTTTACGTCGGCATTACCGAATGCCGACCTGAATTCCCAGGGATACGTGAATATTTTACATAGTGCGCAGAGGGAGTCAAAGGCTCACTTTAAAAATCAGTTTTACCACCAAATCCCCACCTAAAATCTGAATTTTCAAGCCTCGCCTCAATATCATGGACATACCTATAAAAATAGACATACAATAAACATCCCACCAAAGTGATGAAAAAACTTTCAAATGGTATTTATAAAAAGAAACTTTATTCAGAAGATTTAGACGATTGACATCTTACTGGACTATTCTTATTCTTACTATATCGAGTATAGAATTGATAACTTTTTTTCAGATATATGAAGTCGATGGTATTTTGTATCAGGGCTCCCAGAAGTTATTACCTATTATACTTTTTCTCCCAGACCCAAAAAAATTGTCAAAAGAGTGATTTTCCCTGACTTTTAAATAGAAATGTTTTTGAATTAGCGATTCCTAAATTGGATAAAACTGAATTTACATGACTGGAAAAAAGTGCTTTGTGGTTGTTTTTTCTCATAGTTTACCCCCGGATGTTTTACATTTTCAACCCCAGACAAGCGTCGATTTGAACCCATCGTTTTCTGTGAACAGGTTATTATTCTCAACTTCAGTTGAGCTACAATCTGACAATGACTGTGTGTGTGTCTGTCTGTGTGTATGTCCTAAAAAGTTTGGGGCAGCCTGGAGGGCTCAAAACTTGTCGAATTTGTCTGAAATTTTGCACACTTGTTCTTTGGGTGAATATCTGGAGGCGACCTTTTCATTTTTTCAAAATTTTGATTTTTGAGGCCTGGGGACGATTTTTTCTTCAAAACGAGGCTAAAACTTTGGAGCAGCCTGGAGACTTAAAAAATTTTTGGATTTGTCTGAAATTTGGCACCCTTGTTCCTTGGGCAAATATCTGGGAACAGTTTTTTTATTTTTCGAAAATTATCATTTTTGGGGCCTGGGGACGGGTTTTTAGCCTAAACGAAGCTAAAACCTTTTAAAGAATGCTAAAGTTTTCCCTAAGCAATGAAATTTACAATTTGGCCTACGAATGATTTGAAAGATACTGAAGTTGAGCCAGTGCGGTTAGCACGTTCGACAGTTCTACTAAAGGCACTATTTTAGCTGCTTTAAAGTAATTCTCTTATGAGATCTTCCTCAGAAGTCTTAAAATATTCTTAGCATGTTCTTAACATTTTGGTGCTGCTGGAAGCCTTATGTTCTTATAATGGTTTGTTCTTATATAAAATATATATCCAATTCATCATCGCCTTTCCATGGAGAAGTTTCATTTTTGTTTGAATGCACAAGTTCTAAATTGACGTCTTCTTTTGGACATATTTTTCTTCGTTCGTGATCACCAATTTGTGGCAGCAATTTACGTTTATGATGAGCCTCTACTTATCTTGAATGAAATTAGCAATGAAAGGCATTTCTCTTTTAATTAAGCTATGGAACGATGTTTGAATTAATCAGCTTAAAATTTTTGCTCGTTTAGTTCTTTGGTTTGATTCGTTGATATGTTGTCTCATGATCTAATAACACGGACGAGCTTTTGTCGTTATTAGGCGTTTGTCGAGATTCTTAAAAGTTTCACGATAAAATGATGGTTTTGGACTCGATTTGTTCTTCATTGTTTAATTCTATTTTGATTTTTGTGTTTAAAAAGAAGTTTATCACCAATCTTTAATTCAAGGATTCATCTCTTAATGTTTAACTCTATTGTCTTTTGTATTGGAAAAATACATTTTGATGTAAATCATTCAATTTGTATTTAGGATCTCGTTTCACGAAAATGATTCATTTTCATTCACATGACATATAACTTTTCATAAAAGTCTTCCTACTTTCATCAATGGAGAGAAAGTAACAGTTATGACAAAGAAAATTAGAACCCAATAAATCTTAACAAAATACCCACCAAATTGATCTTGGTTTAACAATGACACGTCCTGTTATTGTGGCTTTCAGCGGAAATTATACGTGAACAAAAAAATCGGAAGTTTTCAATGGCTTTCCCAGACCCGTTAGGCTTTTCTCCTTTAAAAAGTGTTTTTTTTTTAATCCTTAAACATTGCTTTTTGATATTATTTATCATCTTTTTATAACATTTATTTGATTCCATAACTCTTTCATTAGACCCCAGCCCTAAATAAACAACGTAGTAGAAAATCAAAAGGTAATATTAGCACAAACGTTGAAAAGCATAACAAACTGCTCTGTAGAATTCAAACGATAGTTACTTGATGATGAAAGCAAAAAATATTTGTGATGTTTTAATAGAATAGTTTTTGAAAAACTGGATAGGAAGCTGCTAGATCTGTTTATTTATTTAGAAAGTCCCATTGAAGTCAACCTGTGAACACTCATATATTGGTTGACACCTTTGACTTCTTTAGAGAGACTTTCTTAGAGTATAAATTCGTTGGAGGAAAAGAGCAGATGTTTTGAAATTGTGCATGGTTCGTCGTCTTCTTCCGATTTTAGAATGTTAAAATAATACAGTGATTTGACCAAGGAGTTCCATAATATGAGCTTCTTTTTTTTTGGGAGGGGGGAGGGGGAGATTTACATACACGTTTTTTTATAACAACAAACTATATAAGAACATAAGGTTTCGAGACCAAAAATGCTAAGAACAATTTTAGAAAAGAAACTTCAGAAAAGTAAAGAACATTTGAAGACTTCTTCTCACGATGTTCTTATAAAAAACGTGGAACCAACATCGAATTATAGGTCCACATTTTGTTTTGAATCGGACTTATTTCGATTGCGGACGTTATTTACTGCATGCATTACGATATGGTAGATATGGTATCAAATTATATCAAGGAACTTGGTTACATAGAATATTCTTTTCCTCGACTTTTATGTAGACGTCTGATTGTTTTAATATGTAACTCAATGTCTCTATGTATTCGGAAATGTTTATATGTTTTGAAACAGTTATGTGAATTGAATGTCATCTTCGAGAGTGCCTTCTCTTTCATATGTTGTCGAACCGACTTTTGTTAACAGCCTCGACCATTTGTTTCCTCTATGTCTGCTCATCAAAAAAATGTCATAAACACAAAAACTCTTCTGAAGTACCTTTCAGTCTTGTTCACTTTTGAAAGTTTGAAGGTTGTTGTTCACAGTTCGTTGTAGTAGGTTGTCTCTTGTATTCACTTGTGTTTCGTTATTTCTTGTTCTTTTCACCTAAGTTGCTGCTGAAGTTGTTATCGATGAAATTACGATACAACCTACTGTATGTTTATGGTTTGGTGAGGGGAAATCATTAAGTTATGATGGAAATAGCAGCATTGTTAGTTAGTGAGGTTAACTTAAGCGAAATAATCGAAGGGGGCGGTGACCATTATCCCGCAAAATCTAGCCAATCAAGCGTCCTAGATTGTGCGGGACAACGGTCGCGGATCACTATCCGCTGTTCTTCATAGATTTATCTCGCTTAACTTAACCTCACTACTCAAGATGCAGTCAGACTTTTTTTGGATTCTCTTTCAAACACAGATAGTTCTGAATGATGTTCTTCTCGTCAGCTTGAAGATAACAGTGCCAATCTCTTTTTTGATAAAAAGAAATTTAACACCAGTTTAGCGTTTTGTAATCTTCTGGGAATAATTCTAGAAGGTCGTCAAATTGGTCCGAAAATTGGTTCTAAATTGGTTTTAATCACCTTCACAATGAAATGTTACTATATTTGAATGAAGTTAATTTGTTTGTGCAATTACATGTGATTAGTGTTAACACTGGTGAATGGAAATTCATTCATGATATGAGATGATGTTAACGAATTTCCGTACATTAAGTGCAATCTGCTGAACAGTTACGATGCTGTTTATCTCTGTTTGTTTGTCACCATTTTGTTTTCTCTTTGCTGGTAGTTTCAGAAAGGTTTTTGCTTGTGTAATTGACTTGGCCCTAGCCTTTGGTTTGATATACATAAACTAGAACAATAGGCATTTTCAGAGAGTTTTGTTTCTCCTGGCACTTTAAAGTTCTTTTTTCGGCATAGGTTAAATTTTATTTTCAGGAGTTTTAAGCATAAAGCTTCTCCAAATCGAAGGCTGGATTTTCAGTTAGGCCCAATGAAAAGGCTATTTTTACCTATTTAAGCCTAAATATTAGAGTAACATTTTTGGTGTCTCGGAGCCTTCTGTTCTTATAATGGTTTGTTCTTATTATAAAAATTTTAGAATCTTTTTAACTTCCATATTTTTAACTTCCTTTTCACTTTTCTATATAGACACAGAGAGAGAAATGCAATTTTTAGTGACCTAATATATTTTTTAAAGGAATTTTCCCATCTTGTCTCCAATGAATTATAGATGAGTGAGTAAACGTTTAGTCTGCTTTTAGAAGAATTGTTTTTCGTGTATTTTGCTTAATATAAGAACTCCTTTTCCCAATTGAATTTATCATTTAACGCTGACTATGATGCAGCCATTATGACTTATATTGTTCGTTGTGTTTTCTGCTTCCTGCGTTCTTATTAAAATTGTTCTTACTAAATATGTTCATTTAGTTTGTTAGCATCTGGGTAGATTGTTTTATGTTTACGTAGACGAGAAGCTGTTCCTCTTTTATTATTCAAAACAAAACAAAAAGGTTCTTCAGAGCTATATTGAGAAAAATTGAAATTGATTGATATATTTACCCTTTTACATAAAAATTTTAGTGAATTTTTTCTCCTAATGTAATATTTTATTCATGGCTTTGCCAATCGTTCACGGAGTAAATTTTTTTTTTTGCTCTCTGTTCTTTCGCCGTTATATATGATAAATTTATAAAGTTCAGAGGGATAATCAGTATAGAAAACAGCTTAGTTACGGTCTCCCTAGTGATCTATTTATATATTGTGTAAATGGACAATTCATCTTTTTGTATTTTTAGTATCAAGATTTTATGGAAATGAAAAAATCATCTTCGAGTGAACTTCGTAGTAAAGGAGGTGGCAGCGTGCCGAACATCTTAAAATCAACTTCGGACAAATTGACGAGGCGCCAATTGGACAGCAACAACAATAACAACACCTTACCAAGATCAGCGAAACTCAACCCTGCTAAAGAAAAAAGTGAGTCCATTTTTTGCTAAGGAATGGAATGGGGAATAAATTGGCAGACTAGTTTTCAAGAAATCTTTCTTCAGAATTTCCTAAAGTTATAACATTATTCCAATCAAGGCTTATTCCCTTACTGGACAACATGGTGCGTAGTAAATGTATTTTTCACAGCCTAGTTCAATAGGTTTTATTGTATTGTTTTAAACCGGTACTAGCCTTTCTTAGTTTGTCCCAAAAATCAGACAAAACAATTATTTTAATTTGAAAAATTTGTTATGGTAGAGATGCAGTGAGTGATAGAGAAACTATTGCAGATTTATTAATTACCACACCCAGTGCCCTCCTCTTCTGTTTTTATCATCAAATTTTCACCTTTTCATTTTGATGAAAACAGCAGCAATAAATATCTGCCAACGCAAGCCAACGCAATGAATTATTTTATCTTGTTAATTGATTCTAACAGGTTTTTTGTTTCATATCCTCTTTTTACAATTAAAAGAACTGCATATCCGCATACCAAATAATTTGCTTTGCTACATACGACTTTCAAATCAAATTTGCTGAAAAAAGTAAAGTTCGTTTTTCATTTTGGACGTGGTTTTGTCAGTAAGTTTCTTTTTGTTCGAACTATTGAAACCGTGTAAAAGAAGTACAAGTAAAATGATAAAGTGCAAGAAAAAAATACAAAGGAAAGTTGAATGGTTTATACCTCGTTGGTTTGATTGGAACTATTTTTTGCTTTAAGTCAAAAGAAAGTTTTAAACTTCATGTTCTTATAAATAAGTTTTGAAAACACTAAATAGACCAAACAAGATCTCTTTTCATCGTATATGTAGATGCTATCATGTTAAATTTGATTAACAAATCTTGATTTTGAATCATGTTCTGGTTTTATTTTATACGGGATAAAAAGATATCAACATATCAAATAGCAATGATTATTTTGAATAAAATAATTTCTCGGTGTGTCAGTGGCTTGAATGCATCATATTTTTCTTAGCTTGGCAGTCTTTCAGTTGTAGAAAGAGTTGTGCTTATGACGGGAAATTAATAGACTGTTCAGATAACCTGCAGTGAAGGGGGTGATTCAGTGATTTGTAGTCAGACTGCACTTAATCGCCAAAAGATTGACAAAACAGTTGATCTTCTTATGTGATTGTAGTATGAGAGAAAAAGAGCTTTCCAATTTGTTTGGGTTTAAGGTATGATGTCTCTAATTTCATATGTTTTCATTGCTGTGCTCGAGTGAGGGTATATTCTTGTCGAATTTGACATGGTCGTGGTAAGAAATATATTTCAAGTCATGACTGGTTTCATTTTCGTTTATTACGTCCAGAGTTTTATTCTCCATCATATTTCTATGTGTAAGAAGGAGATTACCTACATTTTTGACTGGATAAGGCTAGAATTTTTGTGTAAGAATCAAACACCCCTGTCTCACTGACTCAGTGAAAATTCTTTTTGTCAGGGGATAAAAAAGAGATGTAATTCTATGCTCATTTCCCAATGGGGACGGTTTTTAACCTGTTTTTCCAGTTTCACTGGGTCTGTGATATGCACTACTCTTATTTTTGGTATAAATTGAAGAGCGGTGAGTGATATTTGGATTTCCCCATGGGAAAAAGGGTTACTCTTTTGAAAAGGGGTAAGTTTTACGATTTCCCCATGGTAAAGAGGGTTAAAGAACTGCACACTTTTGTTTCTTTCTGTAATTACTTCTTATAGACCGCGCTACTCAGTTTTACTCGGCACATTTCTCTGTGTGATTAAATCTACTGTTCATTTTGCCGATTTCATTTCTATTTGAAAACAAAGTTGTGCTGGTGTTAAAACAGGAAATCAAAGGTCACAAATATTATGATGCAAAACTGTGAAAGTTTTCACGATTTCAGCGGGAATGATTACATAAACTTTTAAGTGAGAAAGAAAACTTTGAAACATGAGCGAATTTACAGGGTTGTTGCCAACATTGGGTAAAGGACCTAGATACTCCGCATGATCTTATTTGGAAATTAATGATCTCCCTCTGAGATGAACTAAATTACTTCAAGAGAAATTGTTTAATATGTATTTTGCATATCATGACCTTTATCCTTTAGTTGTTCGTAATATCTAAGGCAAAAGATTTTTCGCTAACTTTTAGAAAGAAATCAGTGAATTTTGTTGTCAGTGATATAAAGGCTTGATTTATTTTTCTCGTGACTCTTATTGACATTTGACCATTTGACGCAATGTGCTTTTGAAGTAAGTCTCTTAAGCTTTAAGCTTGATTAAAATTTTTAACCCTTTGATACTCTATATGTGTGCCATTTAGAGGAATGATAAAACTACACAGACTTTGTAATCAATTGCTACTGATGAGAGAATATACGAACGAAGCTCTTTGGAGCTGGACACAGTGGTGGATACAGAAGGTTCTCAAAAACTTTGACCGAGTATTGCTTTGGCTCACATTCTCTATATGGAAGTCTACACTCTCCGTCGAGGATTTTGAGTACCTTTTGTATCCTCCACTGGGACGGGCAGTGTAAAGCTCTGTTAATGAAAATTGACGTCACTTTTTTACGCAGTTGTTGTTTCTCTATGTAATGTCTTCTCTTCATTTGGTGTCACCCGTCGTAATGAACACACCACCCAGAAAAAAGTATGTCTGAAAAATGAATGTCTAAAGTATTTGGCAAGTCAGGTAGTGAGATAAGTTTTCGTATGTAGCTCAATTGAGTGTGACCTTAGGTTTTAGTAAAGTCAAATTGGCTCAAGTTTTAGTATAACCTAAGGTCACACTCAATGGTATAACTTACCTTAATAAGGGAAGAAATTTTCGCGGAATTTAATTTCGCGGTTTTGGGTGTCAACCGCGAAATTAAATTCCGCGAAACACATAGAATCTTGAATTTTGAAATTT
>JAUJPO010092559.1:0-23739 GCA_032270745.1 Tiaropsis multicirrata | reverse complement strand
AATTCAAGATTCTATGTGTTTCGCGGAATTTAATTTCGTGGTTGACACCCAAAACCGCGAAATTAAATGCCGCGAAAATTTCTTCCCTTAAGGTATGTAATCTTTTTACGTTTGTCACTAGTTTTATCGTTAAAAATTCAAAACTGGTGGCAAAACACCCGGCTTTTAGGATGTTTTCGTATAAAGGATTACGTAATGGCCATCACGAATAGCGCACACAATGCTCGTATGGTATACCAGTGTATAGTAATAAATCTGCAAGATGAACATACTTTTTATATAATAATAACGATAATTCTTTTTCATATTTTCAAAGAAAAAAGAAAAATCTACAATATAATGATCGGAAGAGAGGTAGAGAGCGGTGGCGAGAGAAAGATAAGATGCATAATTTCATGCGGACGATGTTTTGTAAACATAAAAAGCAACTCTATTATTTTGCCACTAGATATATAAGAGACATTCGTACAAAAACAAAAAAAATGTTATACGTCACATGTAAATAGACCCATATTTCAGGGCTTGATCTACATTGTGATGTTAATTATTATTTCAACCGAACGACTTTATAATAAAGGAGTGACGAACAAACACTTACATAAATAAAAAATATAACATAAACAAATAAAAACCTGACCGAAACAAATGCGTTCCAACCAGGTGTATACAATCCATTACCCTTTACTGAAAAAGTGATAATGATTTAGTGTGGACATACCCATATTTCAGGGTCTGCCCATTAAAGTCCGTAAGTATTGTCTGTAGGAAGAAGAAAAACCGGCAAACAGTGGCCCATATTTCAGGGTTTCTGTTTTGTTTTTCACGGTATTCTACTAGAAAATTCCATCAAGAAAAATAAAAACAAAATTTATTGAGGTGAAATCAAAAAACACGATCACGTTGCGAGAGAGAGAGGAGAAAAAATAACCAATTAATTCAGTTCATTGTCCATGATTCCAAAAAAAAAGAAGATTTGTCCGTTGCTTTAAATGTCCACCAAATCCATCCATTTCTAGATCCACAAAAAAATATAATAAAAAAACAAAACATGACACCATGCGTGTTCATCATCAATAGCAGGTACTTTATAAAATAGAACAATTTCTCCAAAAAAGACGATTTTATTAAGAACCTTGTTCCCGTGTAAAATTATTCAACAATTCGCTTGGTAAACAATGATCAACGCTTTGACCGAATGCGGAACTCGGTAATACCGGCTCGACCGGTTTCGATTGTTGGAGCCAACCAGCAGGGTTGTATCCGGGAAACGCGTTACCCACCAGCTGTTGGGGTCCAGGTCCGGGTCCCCAAAGTTGACTCGATTGTGCCATAGGAGGTTGACCGGTTGCTGGAAGTCCCCAATGATTGAATGCTCCGTTCATTCCGATGCTTGTTGAAGCAGGTCCCGGCGCTACCTGGCCGCCGAAAGACGGGGGTCCGAAACTCTGCTGGACAAAAGGTGCCGCGGGCGGTGCTTGCGGTGGTTGGGCGGGTGTTCCCCAAAGACCACCCATTGATGAAAAACTAGGTTGTGCGACAGGTGGAGGTGGCTGTATCGGTTGAATGTTCTGTGAATCGATGACACTCATGCATTCCTGTTCGTTGCTTTGGAGGGCGGTAATTTGAGGGTTTGTCATTGCCATGGCGGCTTGCTTTGCGATTGAGACTGTCTCGTACTGGGCACATGCCATGCCTGGAACAGCTTTGAATTGTAACAACGTACCGAAATGTTGACATGCTGCTCTGATAGCATTCCCGTCCATCTGAAAGAAAGGAAAAAGGAGGGGAGAACTATAGAGAATTATTGAGCCCATTAAAGTTTTCCGTAGTTAAGTCTCTTAAACGAGTTTGGAGAACGAAGCATCGAGACAAAAATTAGTCTCTTTTATTAAAGCATTTTTTAGAGACTTTAGAACTAAAGACATGGTCTCAATTTGGCAGATGAATTATATGTATAAGCAGCTTCTCTATTGTGATTCTAAGAAGCAGGACAAGTTTGAAAATAGGTTCCTGAAAAATAAAAGTCGAGTTCGATTTCCAGAATCAATGTCGAGAAAAGCTGGTAACCAACTAACTAACGAACGAACACGGGTTAATTTATAGGACCTTCAGGTAGGTCCAAAAAGAAGTGATCTAGAGGGGGATAAAATTAATTCAAAGTGAAACTTACCATAGGCGGAAAGCCCTTCAACAAAACCCAACTGTAATCACCGCTCGACATTTTCTGTTCACCTATCGCACCGGGGCCGACTGCTGCAAGACGAGCCTCCAACTCTAACTTCTCTTGTTGTTGCTGTTGTTGGAGTAGCTTAGAAGCAAAACTACTTTGGGGGATTTCTGACGGATTAATAAGCACCTTGGGTAGGTCATCGTCACAATCATTTAGGTCGTCCTTATCCGTCATTGACACGCCGCGCGGACACCAGGGAACACCTGGTTTGAATTCGGCGGGCGTTGGTGAGAGGCGTGGGGCGGCAATCACGCCCCATTTAGCAGATACTGGATCGACTTTTTGTGGCGGAAGCGACTTGTCTTTCTCGTCTAAAGGCGGTGTAGTTGGTTCGCTAGTGCTTGCTGAGCTAGGCTGTGTCCACTGGAGAAGCTTGGATTTTTGCGGACCGTCTGATAGACTGTTGGCTGGAACAGGAGGCTGAGGTAAAAGGCTAGATAATGACATGGAAGAGGTGGAGAGAAGGGGCGTTGAAATGCTGGACGCACCCCCGACCGACGACGTGTTTGCCTCGGAAGATGATTTGTTCATTTGCTGGAGATATTGTTGTATGTAACTATTGGTAACCGTTTGTGATGAAATGGGCGCCGATGTGGCGGAGAAATTGGGCGTAACAGAAGGCGTATCGTTTAATCCTAATTTCTGGAAATGCATTTGAGCTAACAAAATTGGGTTGACTGGCGGGTGAAGATCAGTATTGGTCATTTTGTTTGGCAACTCAGTATTGGTGGATGGTTGCTGTTGTTGCTGATGCGTGGCAACCGATGAGAGTGGCGGCTGGATGGGATTCTGCTGACTCGGCCTTGATGAGCCGATGGGTAGTTTGGCATTTGATGTTTCGTTCTGTTTATTTTCTTGGCCGATGGAGCCGGGATGTTTTCGAACAGGCTTTTGAATAACACCGACCGAATCTGAAGAGTTGAGGCTTTCTATGGGTCTTGCCACTTTATCCTGTAGCGAGTCCGTAGTTGAAGTCTGCTGGGTCTCAGATAGCAAGATACGGTAGCTAGGCGGCGGCGTCGGTAAAAGCCCGTCTCCGTTATATTTGACGCTACCCTGTCCGGACGGTTTTGCGGTGGAACTTTCTTGTGATGCAACGGATGTAGAACTAGATGCAGAGTTCAAGCCTTCGGTATTGGCTTGCTGTTGAGATGATACCATATGAGTATTAGAAGAAGACGCCTCAACAGGGGGAGCGGTTTTTTGGCTCTCCGCATTTTGCATTTGTTGTAGTTTGCGACGTTGTTTGCGGTTCAATTTCTGTGGTACTAAGGTGACGTTGGACGGATTGGTGTTGTCAGACTTTGTTTGAGATGATGCGAGATCGTTGGACAAACTGTTGTTACTGTTATTGCTGGTTGGTTTTGATGATTTGTTGGGTTGACTTTTGGCGTTAGTGGCTGTGGAGGCGGATAAGGGTGGTTCGGGCGGTTTGTCCGCCTTCATTAGTAAGTCACCTAAAAAGAAGAAGGAGGCGAAATAATCAAACAAGGATTCTACTACTAAATGCGTATGAGTTTTTACAAAATGGTTAGATCAGCATCGCTCATTTTGAGATGATAAAGACGCGCTGATCCAATCACGATCATTCTTGCAAACAAATCCACCTTCTCATCTCTACTACAATCGTGTTTGGAGAGATTTCTCTAAAAATCCCTTGCATAATACAACGCCCAGCAGCCACACAACGTTATTCCAACATTGTTTCAACGGCCAAAATAACGTTCTGACGGTAAAACAACAATCGTGCCTGGCTGGGAGCACTTTTCAAATCAATATTCAAACATCTTTCTAAACAGACCTTCTCTCAACATAAGACTCTTGTTTCTAGAAGTTCGAGTATGAGGACAATTTCATTTTCTCAAGAGTATTTCAGCTAAAACTAAAAACGATTGCACGACTAGTGTAGGAGAAGGAAAAAAAGTTTCCAGATGGCCAGATAAGAACATGAAAATAATGTATTTCTCAAGGAAGTTGTTGTGAGAAAAACATCGTTGAATAAATGATGATTCGTTGACTTATTTAGCAGTCCGGTGAGAAAAATAGGAATATATAGTTGCACACTCTTTTTTTTTATAAGAATAGTGTTTTTTGGTTTGATGATGAATATTCTTGACTTTTTGGTCGAAATCATCCTAAGTTATTCTCATCATTCAGCTTCAGTCTGAAAAATGTTAAAAGAGTGATGAAAAAAAAAAATTAATTGAAAGAAACGAAGAAATAAACCCCGAAATAAGCCCCGAAATAAGCTAATTGAACCAGTTTGAGAAAGATTTTACATGTATTTAGGAATAATTTCTAAATAAAAATGGCAATATTCTTATTGGCCAATTTCATCATGAATATACTTATAAAGTCCATTCTTATAAAAACAAGCGTGTGGTTGTGTTTCTACTTACTAACTGCACTCTCTATTATGCCATTGTTGTCCCTCAACGCTTTTTCTGCTTCTCCCCTCTACATAAAACAAAACAAAACATAAATAAATATATAACAGCCATATAAAGAAGTATAAAACCTTCAACTCTAAAAAACACAGACGAACAACGGACGAACGAACATGAACAAAACATGACATGAGTAGATTGAATATTCACTAAACAGTATCTATTGTATACAGTATGTTATTAATGTACTGTTCCTACATCAAAATTCAAGTTAATCTTTAGGCTTTCAGGTAGTAGAAACTTTGATTTGTCACGCAACAAATTCACTCGGTCGGAAAAAAACCTTCACTGTCAGTTGTATATCTCACTAGCCTTTAAAATATGGACAGTGCGATGAAGTGACATTCAAGATTTGAAGATTTCATTTTAAACTGAAGAACGTGAAATGTATCATTTGAGTCATCTCCTTAGATCCCTCCTGCCTTTCAATTCAAACCCGAACGCAAAACTAGATATGTCTAGGCCTTACCTGAAAACCCATGTCTAGCAACTGCTTGAGTGCACGATTTGTCCACGCGTTACTGCCATCTTGTTTAGAAGGAGTATCGGGTGCTGAGCTAGTCGTTGTACTGCCAATTTTCTATAAAGTAAGGAATAACATGGTATTAGCAAGGTTACGCAAGATGATATTTAGGACCTTAGACGCGTGTATGTCGGCCTGTACATAACTTATCTAAGCAAAACTAGTAAACAAAAATCTATGTACAGGCCGACAAACACGCGTCTAAGGTTCTAAATATGCTCTTACGTAACCTCGCTATTGTGATTAACGTCTTGTGCATCAAAGTCGGTATTTCTACTCAGAAAACCAAGTCAAATTCTAGGACCTTCCAAGGACTTTTTCATATTCTTACAGGATGTTTGAAAGAAAGCTTTCAATATTTCAGAATAGAATATGACCCAAAAGTAGACTATACGTATACCCAGTAATCTCGTAAACGAGATGAGCTAAAACTGCCATATTTCAAAATAACGTTACGGTCGATTTGATTTTAAAAAATTCGAGGACTTTTCCCAGTCCCCTGAGGACTTTCAAGGACCTTCCAGGACTAGGGGCCACCCTGTTGTATATTCTAATTGAGAAGGAGAGGTGAAAAAACCGGGAGATCAAATTGAGAACCAAACCCATTTGTTTTTATCGATATCGAAATTTCAAATTGTAACCTTGGAACTGCGACCAAGTCAGCGGTTTAACAGTGGGCGAATCATCCAAATTATTTTCAATTTGATTAGTTCAAACCAGCCCTTAAAAAATTTAAAGTGACTTACTTTGCTAGGTTTTGCTACAGTCGTCCAGCCCGAGTCCTCCTCTCCGCTTTTGTGCGTGTCCGCGTTCCAGTTCTCCGTCTGCGGGCTTGTACTTTGCAGCCAGCCGCTAACTTTAGAGTTTGTGTCCACTTTATTGTTCACAGAAGATAAAGCTTTGTTTACACTACCGTTTGTCAGATGTTCTTTAGAATGATGACCATTAGATTTACTATTACTGACGCTCGTGTTCGCATGTTTTGGTTTGGTTCCACTAGGCCTGTCCTGGTTCGAATTCGACGTACTCTCGTTGTAACCGACCGTTGCACTTGACGCTGGACCGGCGTCAAAACTATCGAGGCCGGCCCACGAAGTAATACCGGGACTGGCAGTCCGTACATTTTCGGCAGAATTTTCGAGGACAGTTCGCGAAGTTGTAGAAGCTGTAGAATGGTTTGAAGAGTTCTGTTTACTGTTGGCGACGGCCGTAACAGCGGCCCCACTATCCAGCGGCCCGTTCCGACGTAAAAGAGCCGTATTTTCCTTTAAAGAGCTAGCAACTTTCGAATGCTGTTCATGTTGTAGTTGGCTAGATGTTACTGCCGGCGGCTTTTCTTCGTTCATAGATGTTTTACTGTTGTCAGATACAGAGTCCCATTGTTTGGCGGTGGCACTCACGCTCACAGTCTCCCACGTGGACCCTGTCAAACTTACCCCCCACGACGGATCGCTATTCGTGTTAATACTACTCGAAACCATATCTACGTTATTCTGAGTTGCTGTCGAGCCGTTATGACTGAATAAATTCTTAACTACACTGCTGTTCATTTTACCGCCAGAATCACCGATAACCGAAGAACTAATTTGCTGTGAGTCCTGTGTTGTCGTTCCCAGACCACCGTTTTCGTTAGTACGCATGTCCAAGTCCCAGTCTTCAGAGGCGGGGATACCGCCCCACGACGAGGAAGTGTTCGATGTGGGTAAAGGCTGTCCTATTACACCGACATTGAGTGGTTTAGTAGAAGAGTTAAGCGAAATATTGGACGACATAGAAGTGGTTGTAGTGGTAGCAGGCTTGTAATCTATTTCTAGATCCCAATCCTCAGTGTTTGTTGATGACTGATGAAAGCTGTTCGTATTTCTACTACTGCTGTTGGCGGTGGTTCCGCCACTGACGCCCGTGTTACTGGGCGCAATCTCGGTCCACCCGTTAGTGTTGTGATGGTGATGATCTCTACTATAATGGTTAGAGGAGGAATTATTGTTCGAAGAATTATTATCATAGTAATTGCTATTGTCCGAAGAAGAAGAATTGTCTTTTGTTGTTGTTGCTGTCGTTGTTGTCCGGTTTTGTTTCATTTGTTGCTGGCGTAAGAAACGAGGCGGCACTTCGCGCGGATATTTGCTCTGTTGTTGTGACTGCTGCTGGTATTGTGGAACGACACGTGGTTTCTGTGGATGAAAAGGAAACAATTAAATGAAAGTCCATTCACGTTTTCTTTTGAGAAAACTCACAAAATGGGCTTTTCCAGAAGAAAGACATCCTCAACAGTCAGTGGGAATACGAATTTTTTCTGGAAAAACCCAATGGGGGAGTTTATAAAAGGCCTTATGATGAACACTATTTCAAGTTTTTATCGAGGATCCAGGCAGAAGCCCACCACGAGTAAAAAGGAGTAATTGTTGAATGAAGCAAATCAATTTTAAATGTTTGTATTTTTTTTCGGGGAAGAACTCACATACAATGGGGGGAAGGGGCAGAGGGTAGCTGTGAACATTATTAGTTATAAAAAAGCCTTATGACGAACGAACTATTGCAAGGTATTTTATCGCATCTCTAGGCGGAAAATTGAGCCGACCTTGGACTCCACAAGATTTAGAAAAAATTAAGTTTAGAAAAAATTAAAAATCAAAATCAAACATTAAGTTTTAAACACAAACATCTAAAACAAAACAAAACAGCTCACCTGTGGTTTAGGAGGTTGTACTTTCTCCTTTTCTTCACGCTCAGCTGCGAAAGAACGAAAATGCACATAGTTATTACGGAAAGGCGTATACATTTTGACGCGCGTTGTTCTCTTCATGGAGACGGAAAGAGAGAGCGAGAGAGCTATCTGCAGTCTGCGAGATGTAGATAGATGAGATGAGATGTATGGTTATTTTCAGTGAGTTAGAGTTAAACTTGTTTTCGACATCTACAGTGTCTTTCCTGGAGACATTCTTCGTGAAAACGGTATGTAGCTTATGATGTTAGACGTATATTCATCATAAGTCAAGAGTTGTAGAGAACGAAGAAAGAGGAAAAAATTCTCTATTTTCTTTTTCTTTTTTATGTTTGATCAATGCGCGATAGAGAAGATGTATCGAATTGATAATAAGAAGGGCTGTCGGGGCACTCTATTCAACGCTTTAATATATTTTTTTATAAGAAAAGGAGTGAACTGAATTCTTTCTACTGCGGATCGATATGGAAAAATGAAGCGCCTGTGTAATATTAAACAAACGAAGATAAAACCGAGCTTGTCTACTAAGAAACAATGTTCATCTTTTATAACAAGAACATTCTACATTCATTACATTTTCTTATAACAAAAACATACAATGGCATTAACCAAATGTGAATCAACAATTCAAAACAGTAGCATAAAATCATAACTATTCACATGCGTATGTATGCAGAATAGAAAAAACATCAATTAATAATCAATGCATCACGACAAAAATGGTATGCATACCATTGGCATATTTGCATTATCATTCTGGCCACCTCTGTATCTGGGTCACTTCTACTAAGAAAGCTAATCCATTTTAGGCCCTTTTTTGGGGAGGTGCTACAACTTTTGAACCAGTAAAGATATAAAAATATGACTAAATTTTTTGGATTTGTCTCATTTCATGCTATCCTGCAGCATTATGGAAAGTTAAATGGGAAACATCCTTAAACAAATCTAAAAGGGTAAATTTCCTTAATAGATAGATACCCTCACTGGATGAGGATATATCAAAAGGTAAAACTAATTTAATAAGGGAACTAATTCTCGCGGTCCAGAAAAAAAAAGAAGAATAAAAATTCGGAAAAAAATACATTTCGCGGGAATTAATTTTCGAGGTTTGTCTGATACTGTAATTCATTTTGGCGGCTGGCCCTTTGTAAAACATCAAAATGGCAAAAGTAATGGCAATACTAACAAATAACAAACCTTTCGTATTTTCCTTCGTCGATTTCTGTTTGGCTGCTTTTTCTTCCGCTTTTCGTCTCTTCTCTTCTTCCTTTCGCACGTGTTCCTCTTCTTGTGTTTTCTTCATTTTGTCCGCCCGCTCACGCTCCTTTACTGCACGCTGTTCGCGCTCTTTCTCTTCCCTACAGTAATAACAAACAAAAAGCAGAGGAAAATGAAAATATAGCATATAATTCATCTTCCAATTTGAGACAAGTTTTTGTCTTGATGCTTCGTTCTCCAAACTCGTTTAAGAGACTTTAGTACGGACTAGCAAGTAGCTGTCGCTATGAATGCCCCGCGCAGAGCTTATTCAGCTCAGAGGAGTGGCCACTCTGTGATATCTCCCGTGCTCCTGATGAGCAAAACCTCAAAATTTTATTGAAAATAAAGATTCCATGCAGTCAGATCAATTTCATAAAAAATAGCATTCAATTTTATTTGCCACATCCTCACTCCATGAAGAAGGAATTCTATGTTATACTTATAACAAAATAGGGCTAATTATCCATGTTACACCCAAGAGGCTAGAGGAAAAATTACTTGTCCAATATACTTACAGATAGAAGAAAATGTTTTACTTTTTTGCCCGAAAGTATGCCCATGCAAAACGCTTGAAATAAGAGCTCCTTTGGAAACAGCAAATAACATTGAAAAAAGAAATCAGAAATTTGTTCCTCTTATTTTTCGGTTACCTTTCTTTCTTCTTGCGAGTTTCAGTCTGTATCCTTCTTTGGTCCTCTTCACTTTTCTTCTTGTCTTCTTCAATTTGTTTCTTGCGTTCTTGTTCTTGTTTCTTCCGTTCCTGTGCAAAAACAAACGAGGAAGATTTTCAATAAAATGACGTAATACTATAGACCACCATTGGCTAAGAAATAAGTGAAGCCTTTCGATTGGTTAAAATATGAGTCGCGCGACTTCGAAAAAGATTGAACAATTGCCAGCTTCTTTTTTTTTTTTGAGCACGGCGGTTTTTTTTCGATGAAGTAATCATTTAAAAGGAATTTTGAGGTGGAGGTGGAGACCGGGCTGCCTTTTCGAAGACACCACCATCCGCCCACCAGCTTTAGGACAAAACTCATGTTGTCCAGATTCAGATAGAGCTTGACACCATTTCAGGATAAATGAGTAGAGCATCATATTGTTCCAGTTTTTTTTCTAGCTATCGGTAATTTTGATTCATGATATGCATAAGTTAGCATTACGTCATTTTTCTCTAATGGAAACACCCAAAGTAGAGGTCAAATTTCGGATTTTAACTACTCACTTACTTACTTACGTATATCAGCATTTCTAAAATAGGACAGACAGGTAAATCCTTTGGTAAACCAGATAAATAGATAAATCTTGATGTAGAGAGCTTTCCAACGACAACAGACTTGATGTATCTATTACGACTTCTTTCAAATCATGAGGTTGTTGGCCTTAAAAGTTTGTACACCAAAAAAAAAGAAATGTTGTCTTGAGACCATCCAATCAATATACATAGCTATGATACCTGTTCTTTTTCTTCCTCCTTCTTCTTCTTTTCTTCGAGCTCCTTGGCTATCGAGGCCATTTCGAGCTCCCTCCTCCTTTGTTCGGCTTGTAGTTGCTTCTTGCTCTTCGGTTTGGGCTGAAGGGTGAGGATAACAAAACAGTTGGTTAAAAAGCTTATAAAATTAAAGTCTGTTGCAAAAAGATTGTGTAGAAACCAGGACTGTATCACTTATACTTCCTTTTTGTTTCTTTCGTGTCATCCTGGTTTCAACTACATATCAACTATTTTTACTGACAATTTTTATGCAACAGACTTCAGTTGAGAATGTCTACTCTCGATTTGATGAACTGAAACGAACGCTATTTTGAATATGCGTGTTTGCGAGAAAACCATATCATACCCCACTGCATTACGTTTTACCAGTCGCTTCTCGCAAAAATTGAGTTTTTTTACGGTTTTATGGTTTTGGTTAATACGCTAAAAGTCAGCTGTGCAACACTAATACTGAGGAACAGAAGGGAATTTTTTTTTTTCAACATCAGATCGACTTCCATAAAATAAATAATGGTTCTTCCGCTACAAACGTCGCTTGAAACACTTTTTCAAAACTTCTACTGTTCATTAAGATAAAGTTAAAAAGACCTTTTCATAAATTCCGTCACGAGCAACGACTGCCTCGTTTTGAATTGAGCGCTATGATAACTGAATCCCAAGGGAACTTATCAAAACTTGGTTCCATTGATAGATGTGTTATTTTGAAGTCTCGTGAGACAAAATCACCTTGGTAATTGTATGAAAACGAGACAGCCGTTGGTCGTGATGTAATTTATGAAAAAGTCTATTTGATTGCAGAAAAATATAAATGCTACTACGAATTCCGAACTATACTACTATACTACTGTGCTATAGTAAACACATCAAACTTTCACAACAAAATAGTAAAAAGTAAAAGCCAGTTAGAGTCAATTTAACCAACATTTGTTAATGAAATTATCAAGAGCATGCAATACCTTTTGATTTTCGCATTTGTGCAAGAGAAAAGATGAAACGACTATATTATTATTATATCATCACGCAAGGAAAGGTTCTATTTAGCAAATTTCAATCTCTTGATGAGCAATCATTATGTTGGTTACCTAGGTGATTAATTGCAAACGCAGCAGGAGCAAAAAGTATATCAACCCCTGCATGTTTTCTCTATATGAAAAATCTGTTTTTTTTATTGTGCTTCATCTGTGAATGAATCGAGAGCTGCCTTGGAGCCATTCTGTACCACGGTATTACCTCGAGTTTTATTCCCCCCTGAAATACTCTCTGCATGTAGAAATATCATTTTTTGCTGCCGCTCCAACCTCCCTACAACCTTGATACATGCCTGCAGTATCTAATCAGCTTGTCTCCTCAATCCTACCGCTTTTGATTTTGTTTTGTTTTTTGTAGTGTTTATGGTTTATGGTTTTAACAGACACACACAACACATGAATATGGGAAATTCCCGGCACTAGTTTTCCACCTAAGAATGATCGTAAAATATATGCTTAGGCTCTGTAAAATAACCAACATCGCAATGACCACCATCATTTTGAAATCAGGGTGACAGTTTAGTGAGCAATTTCTGTCACTAGATATCATCTTTTCTACGGAAACATCCGGCTTTTTGGGATTACATAATGTATATGATGTTAGATACTAACCTTATCAGTCCACACGATTCCGATTAGAAAAGATTACGTAATGGAAATGGATGTTTAAATACTAACCTTATCAGTCCACACGATTCCGATAGTGGCATTCACCATCTCTGTTTTCATCTATATATTCATACACTGTGCCTCTTCCACAAAATATAAGTAATTATCTATGTATAATTTTTTTTTGTATTTTATCTGATTACAAGCAAGAAGCAATAATTACTACAACAAGAATATTAGCTCAGATACTTTCAAAGTTATCAAAATTGTCAGACGCGAACATTGAACTGGTGGCATAACGTTTCCGGCAGGCAGTGGGGTTGGAAGCACCCTTAAAAAAGAACAACAGAACGGTAGAAACCCGAGGAGGGGGGGGGGGGTGCTCACCTTATGGTCCGACGAGAGTGTGCCGCTGGGTTTTGAAAAATGGATCCTACGTGGGATAAATTTTGGCCCATTATTTAAACATCCATCTTTGAATATCGAGTGAAACTTTTTTAACCACTTTATCCACATTTTCAAAACAATAATTCAAAATTTCAAATCCGGAAAACAATGCGGACAATCTAATTTCCGGACACAGGTTAATGACAGGTTAAAAATATCTAAGGAGCAAACTGTCCAAATAACGAACTGGACATGAGTTCTACACACACAGTCGACGCATCGAATTCACTAAACGTTATGTTTTCTTCTTGTGACATCATTTCAAAGGCTTCAAAATCTCAGACTTTTGACAAGCCTTCATTGAAGTGACAGTTAAAAAGAGAACCTTTTCCCAAAAGCATTTGATGGATAGAAATTTCGTAAGAAACGTTGCTTTTTTCATAGTAACATATATTATTACGCCTTGTTTATGTTGTTGTTGTTGTTGTTGTTTTTATACCACGATCGAATTTCTCTAAGAAATATCACAACCGTCTTGAGAAGCTCTTGTCAAGCGATGCAAAAAAAAGTAAAGACGACTCCAAAGAAATCTCCAACCAAACTTTTAATACGATGAAAGCTTTTAAAACAATAAAGCGCGATCAGAAGTTGGAAAACGTTGTCACTCCGACCTAATCAGTTTCGGAAAATTTTATAATAGGAGCCAGGTAATAAACTACTTATATAAAAGGGGTTTTACTTCAGAGAATATGCGTACACGTTTCCTTTTACACAAAAAGAGGGAGAGTAAAAAAAAACCATTCAGTTTTAGTACAAGCTTTAGAAGGCGTTACGAACTAAACAATGCGAATCAAATCTTAAATCTTTTTTTACGAGGAAAGAAAATATTCGATATGACGGGTGATACGCAGAGACGGATACAGTAGAAGGTACTCAAAGATTTTGACGGAGAGTATTGACTTCCCTATTTTTAGGATTATGAGCAAAAGCAACACTCATTGTCCAAGTTTTTTGAGTACCTCTACTGTACATTCACCCGTTAAGTCGAATATTTTCTTTGTGATGCTCGAACGAAAAGTAATTTTGTGGAAAGTAGAAGAAGGAAGAGTAACCAACAAAAGGCAAGCGATTGCAAACAAAAAGTAGAGAGCTGTTTTTCACATAAGAACAAACCACATAAGGCTTCAAAAAGTTAAGAACATCCTAATAATATCTTAACATATGTTTTAAATTCGGCCGCCCGCAGGCTATAATCTCCAAGCCAGATCATCCGCTTCCGTGGTAGTAATGTAAGAGGATCTGCTGCGGAGGTTCAGAAAATCTTTTTACAAATCTGCGTGAGTATAATTTGTAAGAAGAAAAGACTCGGCCCGAGCAAAGTGATTTTTTTTAACGAATCACAGCGCTTCAATGAACCGGATTAAATTTCGGGAATTTTCATCTCTCGGATGGAGGGGAGCGACGAATGGAAACGTCAAAGGGATGTATCCAACCTCTTCTCAAATCATCATATTCGCCGACAGCAGAGAATTGTACGAGCAATATAGAGAATTTAAAACAGTTAAGAAAAAGACTTTTTCAAATAAAATTAAGAACATTTTAAGGCTTGAATTTCACAACAGCTAAGTACATCTGAAGACTTCTTTCGATCACAATGTTCTACTAAAAAAAAACAGTGTCATCTGATTGATCTAATGGTAAGAGGTAAAAAAAACAGAATACGACTGAAAGAAATCGATGATTCACTCACAACAGATTGGGAATACTAACGGCTGTTCTCTCTTTGTGTCGAGAGTGTTAGAGGTGAAAGGTTAAAAATGTTGGTTTGGTAGAAAGAAAAGAAAAACCTCAAAAATTTAGTTTTTCACGCGTAAAAGCATAATGAGAGAAAAAGAGGAATTCCAAAATTAAGAAAATTTCCAAGAAAAGCGAGAAAACGGAGAAGAAAAAAAAAGGCACATTTTTTGTCTCACTCATAATACTAACGTTATTCCAACATTGTTTCAACGTCCAAATAATGTTCTGACGTTAAAAACAAAGCACCAAAAATTTTCATACAACCTTGAATGAGTTTAGTTATACCGCGAAGACTTCCAATTGAGTACTGCACCATTCAGAAACTTGACATTTAAAATTCATACAAAAATAAGTAGAATATCGTTCTAATGCCACGACTAGACGACAATTGCCAAACAGGTAAAAAAACATTCTTGATATAAGATGAACCTCCTGATCTTATCTCAAACATAATAGTATCGAATCAATTTACACTTTTGTTAATAAGAACCATCCGAGCCTAGTTACCATATGCCAACAGGCCACTTTCAAAAGCATCGAGTGTAGGGGGGGGGGGGTGAGAGAGCAGTTATACTGTTTTTTCAGCTTTTTTAAAAAAGTCTACAACTTTATGACCGTGATCGTTGACCGAGATTGAGGAAACATTTTTCTAATTTTACATCCATATGCCCGGAATTGTAATCAACCTCAACATCCTACATAATTAACAAAACAGACGGTACGTGGTTTTTCACTTTTATAAGAACAATTTTATAAGAACAGTACTGAGGCTAAAAGTTTTTGTTTTTTTTCATCTTATTTTTCCTTTTTTATAATTTTATTTTTTTCAAAAAAATAAGAACAAGATAAGAACAGTTTGAGACTAAATTCGGCAAAAAATAAGAACAGCCGAGGCTCATCCTAGATTTCATGGTTCTTATAAAATAAAACGTGCCAATTTTGCGATATTTGATAAAATGCGACACCTCAGTTTATTAAATATCACTCTTTCAACATGGCATAAAAAAACCTTCACTCCGATTATATTTATTGTACTTTCGCTCCATACTACACCTCAAGCCACAAGCATAGTACGGACGGTTAATTCTTTGACAAATTATAGCCCTCTCCACTCGATTTCCAAGCGACGGTATGTGCGGTAAAAAATTGGGCTTTCAAATTCAGACCCTTACAGTGCAGTGGAAAATTTTTGGTGAAAGGTACCATTATTACAGTACATTTCTTTGCCCTTTCAACCCCCGGGCCCTCTTTTGTTGTCGTTACAAAAAATATTCAAGCCTTATTCAAAAACTTGATCATTAGTATGAACTGACCGAGTCTGACCGAGTAATCGAATGTTTAAAGAATTCTATTCATGAATATGACAATCTGTATCTTCCATTGATACAAAAAAACATCCATACTACAAATCATGCAGCTTACAGTACCAGCATGAAATGGGCTTTTCCAGAAAAGGCCCGTATCCCCCTCAGTCAAGAATATCCAGGGGGTCCGAAATTTTCAATATCCTAGGATATCCAGGGGGGGGGGGGTTGGTGTTAAGAAAAATCGACATTCTCAACAGTGGGAATATGGATTTTTTCTGGAAAAGCCCAATATTATGATGACAACATCTTGATAAAAAAATTCATCATCTTGCTCCAAACACCAACACTCGTACACCAAAAGGCAAAGTCAAGTTGAGGCACAACACAGAGAATACAGTCATCTCTTTTTCTTTTTTTTTAAACGTATTTTTCTTATATTCCACACACTCTGTAGACAAACATTGTGACTGTATAGAAAGAAAATCACACACACATAAAAAAAAAGCAATTCTTTGACAGATCAGCAATTCAAAACAAACTTAAACGATTACGCATCTTATTATCAAAAAAAAAATTGCAGAGGATAAGATAAGAACAGAATACAAGAAGAAGAAGTCCTTATGATGTTTTTAACTTTAACCTTAAAATATCAGGTCGCATTTTAAGTCACTGACACCCAAAAAGATTAGTGTCTCAAAATCTTTACATTCTTGAAAAACGTTCTCCACCTTAAACATTTTCCCATTTCAACTCTGTTCTTGTATGCGTATCGTGTTCTTATAACAGCAGCAAAAATAAACACTCTCTTCTCCGCTGTTGCTTCTTAATCTTAAATTGACAAACTACAATGCAATGTGATGTGATACAAGACCGCAGCATCAATGAAATGACAAGACGAAGGAGAGCGTGATGAACGAGAGTAGAATGATGGTATTTTTTTAAATATACATTTCATCCGCGTTTTCCCTCGTTCTCGGAAACGGTTGCAGAGCTGCCAATTTGAGACAACTCTTTAAAGTCTTCCGTAGTAAAATCTCTTATTAAAACGAGTTTGGAGAACGAAGCATCGCGAGACAAAAAATTGTAGAAACTTTTTGATATAATGTTATCAATAACACTGTGACCAGACAGAGGAATATTTCGTAATATATGTTCTTAGTTTTACTAAAAAAGAACATTTTTAGCTAATTTTCAATAGCAAATCTTGCCTCAGAAAGCTTTAAAATGCTCTCAGTATGGGTTCTTAAAACATATTTTTGATGCTTACACGTTTTCTTTATAAGAACATTAAAATTCAAAGAAGCCTTCTAATGTTCTTAGCTTTTTTTGTTTTCAAGCCTTAAAATGTTCTTAATGAAGTCTTTTAATTCACTTGTACATAATCAAAAATGAAAAAATGTTCTTATTTCTACCCTCTTGATTCTGATGTTCTTTGTACTCCTTATGTTCTCATGGTTTGTTCTCATATGAAAAATATGCCTCGAAAGCATGTTTTCGAATTAATAAGGTTCATACAGGTTTTTGCAGTGACATTTTGACTAATAATAGTTATCAGTAATTCTGAAGCGGATTTGTAATTTATAATCTTAATAGTTCAGAGCTATGTAATCAAATTTTCTTGCAGAGCAGAGCAGAGCTTTATTCCATCTGTTGCTAAGGGAGCATTATGAAATTGTAATCGGAAAGTGGCCCTCTTTAGTCCAGTAGCCATTACTTTTATAAGGTGATAGTCATGCAAAAGCCCCGGTCTGGAAGTCTTTTGTATTTGTCTTTAAAAATGTTTTCAAATAGATTTAAGCAATTGAAAAGAAAATGTTGTAGATATCGAGCAATTAAACCATAAACCATAACCAAGAATATTGTGTCCTGGTTTTTTTAAGAGGTCAAATAGAAATACAGTAGTACGAGAGATTATGTCGTATCGCTTGCTAGGTACTCTGCCATAATGTAGTATATTATTTGACTCAAGAGAAAGTAGTCACTCTTGTTTAACATCCATTACGTAATCTTTTCTACGGTAAGAGGGTACGGAGCTGCCAAATTAATTGAGCCCATTGAAGTTTTCCGTAGTAAAGTCTCTTAAACGAGTTTGGAGAACGAAGCATCGAGACAAAAATTTGTCTCTTTTATTCAAGCAATTTTTAGAGTCTTTTGTACTAAAGAACGACATGGTCTTAATTTGGCAGATGAATTATATGGAAACATCCCAAAAAGCCGAATTTTTGTAACAGCCAAAACTTACGGAAAACAATCCACCTTTGGGATGTTTCCGTATAAAAGATGACGTAATGAATATCATGAACTTATAGATTAAAAATAGATATACAGATTATAAGATGCAAATTTTGACACACAACGAAAATGAAAGTAGCAAATAGTAACAGTGATAACAGACCAGCAAAAAAAAGGACTTTTGTGCAATGAATTCTTGGAAAAGAAACAAAAAACAACACTTCAGTCACAAAGAATTGAAGCAAGAAATCAGGATAAGAAAGTTCGTGTCCGGTCATGTACACGTTTTTTTTAAGAACAAAGTATATAAGAACATCAAGGTTAAAAAATTAAGAACATGTTAAGAACATTTGGAGGCTTTTTTGGAGAATCAAGAGTATGAAAATAAGAACATTTTTTTTCGTTTTTGATTATGTACACAAGACTTATTAAGAACGTTTTAAGGCTTGGAACCAAAAAAGCTATCATCGAATTTTTAAATGTTCGTATAAAAAAATGAGTACAATCCAATGATAAAATAATTCAAAAACGAAAATTAGCAATTTATACTGCAAAGTCAACCAAGTCATTCAATCCTAGTATTCAACATGGTCAAAATCAACATTCCTGGATACGACCGTTAACTCTGGGCACAAAAACATTCCACATTGTGGAAAAACACTTTCATTGAAGCCTGTGGCTTTGCCAGATAATTTACAAATCTTTCAAGATACTATACAATATTCAACCAAACAGGCAACACGTCAGTCATAGCAAAATATTAATCATATGATACCATCGAAAGAACATCACATCACATCACATCACAACAAAAATACAAACAAACAACACAGAATGATTTGCAGCTAACTTCCTCTTGAGCTACAAATTATAATAAGTGTTCTCCTTCGTGGCGAGGATTCAATTTCCAACAATAAAGATAGAGATGTAGATCAATATAGTTCCTCTCGATGGGGCAATTGGTCGAATCGAGTAGGAATCATAGCGCAACAATCCAGACATCGCCCGGCGCTGTACGCAATGAGAAACACAGTTACAGACACTTGAATTACATGGGGCATGGAGCATGCTCCTGGCAAGGATAGAAACACAAGGAGGGAGAAGTGCATCCTAAATCATTGACACAAAAAGCTCTTAAAAACTCTAAAGCAAATTCTAAAGGCTGACCTCCTTACCCAAAATCTGATTTATCTTCGGCACTAATAATCTAAAATTCTCCTTAAATGCAAGCAAACAAACCACTGATGAATTGAAGCAAAATTTTAGCAAAAAAATTATTTTGTCCCTCACAATCAATGACGGAGAGCCGTAATGGGACCAATTAACTTTAACAACATAATTATGTAGAAAAAAAATTGGCTCATCATTCTCGTCTTGTTATCCAAACTATATTAATGAACTTTTAATAGAACAAAAGAAAACGCTCCATAAAGGCGGGACCGAGGGCGTACAGCTTGCGCCACTTCTTTCACAACTCTGAACAGGTAATATTGAGCCATTATGTGTGAAGGTAACCACCGATCTAACCTTAAGATACAGTTGGGAAGTTATTGAGCATTTCGAGTTAATAACTTGAATTCAAAAAAGTGCAAAATGCATTTCGAATTATTAACTCGAAATGAAAAAAGTGCAAAATAAAACACTCGAGTTATTATATTTCGAAATGCAATAAGTGCAAAAAGCATTTCGAGTTATTAACTCATTTTGAAAAAGCATTTAATACTTTTCAAACCAAACAAAATACTTCTTCAGTATTTTATCTAGGTTTAATAACTTTGACACAAGCTTCACCACTGAAAAACATAATAATAAAAATAATAATAAATTTTCATTTCAGAAAAAGTTGTTTGAAACTCTATTGTTTGTTGTAAACCGAAGTACAACGTATGATTTTATGTTTTATATATCCTTCAGCTTTTGAGTTTTGAGACACAACGCAACGTTTCATATATAGACTAAAAATAATTCTCCATCTTTTATTAAAGATTGAGATACTAGTCCACAAAAAGTTTTTAAAGAAAAAAAGAGAGAAGAATTTAGAAAGTAAATCTTGAACGCCAAAATAGACCCTTACACGATATTAAAAAAATATGTACGATCATAATAATGATAAAATTAAATTATATATTATTCCAGAAAACAAAAAATTAAAAAACTTTTAAAACAAAAAAGATAAGAAGAAGAGGAGAGAGCGAGGAAAGAAAATGAAAGTTTTGTTTCTTAAAAAAGCACCCCCTGTAAGATGACGTCACAATAGAAAAGGTAGATAATAATGATAAAAATGAAATATGAAATTTGAAATTAAAGAAGAAAATGAGAAACACAAAAAAGGAGGAATCAAAAATATTTTTTTCACCATATTTCTCATCATGAAGTAAGAGAGAGGTTCGCAAACAGAGACTGCAAATTTATAAGAATCTTTTATAAAGAAATTGAAAACAATGCTTTTTCCAGGGCTTTTTTGGAAAAAATCAGGAGTTTGAATAACTATAAATACTGCAGGGCCGGTGGAACGTTTTTGGAAATGGAGGGGCTTCACCATTGGGGCCGACGGGCGAAAAGATTTCGAAAAATAGACCCTTTAGATTAGTAAAAAAAGATATCCTTAAAAGAACGTGGGAAGGCTTAAGCCTACCAGCCTATCCAGTTCCGCCCACGACGTTACATTCACAAAGTGACGGTTATCAAAGCGTAGAGAGCACAGGCTAACTGTAGTGTAAAACGATATGATTTCGGACATCTTTTCACTTTAAAATTTTAGTTCAACTTTTTTCTTCTTCTTCAAAATTCAAAAGTTAAAATTGATGTTCCACTCTCGTTATAATTTTCACCTTTTTACTCTCTTCAAACAGTTTGTTTTTAAATAACAGTGAGGTGAAATGAACATAAAAGAAACGAAGAAGAAGATATTTTCTCATTTTTCAAATTTCTTTTTTTTTATCTTTTTTTTTTTAATATATATATATATAATAAAACCACATAAACTATTTGACTATATTTGTTAATTTTTTTTCTCCCACCTCTCTTCTATTTAATCGATCATTTAAATCAGCTGATTTTAGGGACCAGAATAAGATACTAAAACAGTTTTGATTGGATAGATAACCTTTTCCCTTTTTTTTTAGGTCTAGGGGAATTATGTCTGGTCGCAACCAAATACTCAAACTAGCTTGTAAAAGGTACCACTCTTAATAAAAGAAAGTATCACATCATAAAATATTCCTGAATTCACAAAATACAATCCATCCAATAAAAGTTGTCGACAGGTATGTCAGAGAGCCGTAGTTTGAAAATCGACCCTTAGAGAAACAATTCCTTTAGACTGAACGTTTCTAATTCGGGGATACATTTTGTAATGCAGTGATGAAGTTTTGAAATTTCATGTAACAAACAACAGCATCAATTCACGCCATTCATCGTATACGATCGATTAAAATTCTACTATCAAATTCTTCTACAATCAACTAAATCTTCTTTAAAAAAACCGAAATTGTAAATACACACGCCAATGCACCCAGTACTAGTGCGGCTAAGTAAAATGTCCTGTTTTCAAACAGAAAGTCAATTCCACTCATAAACTGGACCAAATTGTTGAAAAATAAAGACTCTTTAGCAAGCTGATGTTGCTCCTTGCCTCATGGAAAATCGTTTAATCTAAATACAACTTCAACTTCAGTAAAAGACTATTAGCTGCAACCACCCTTCTATATACAAATCTGTTAAATTATTCTTTCTCTTTAATATAACGTCAACCCAACACCCAATTTTGTGCAAAAAAATTCATCTATTTAACCAAAACAAAATGATGAAAAAAATCTTAACCAAATAGACATGGAACGTCGAAACAACGTCAGGTCAGAGTGTCATTTGTGCGTTGAAACAACGTTCCGTGCCTTCTGGCTCTTACCTTTGCCACAGGTACAGATGGTGCAACTTTCAACTTCTTCGTTGGTGTACTCTGATTCTAAGAAGTGAGGAAAAATAAAATCGATCAAAATAAGGTAGAAATTTCAGTTCAAGGGATTATGTACTATATACCATTATATTCAATTTTTGGTTAAGCCACATATGGAAATAATATGCACATTCTTTTGAGGGATATGAACTATAAAACATTTCTCAAAATTAGCAAACAGATATTTTGAAAAATTACTTTGGGGTGATACAATAAAAAAATCGTCAAAAAGTTCTTAGATTTTTTCCGTCTTTTTTTGTTACAAAACATAAAATGAAACCACAGGTCACAAACATTTTTTCCTTTGTTGGTGCAAGGAGCAATGCCCCATTGCACCAACGCAAGAAAAGCTCAACCAACGCCTGAGCGTAAAAAACCAGCAGCAAACACCCAGATATTTAAGAATGTCTCGTAATGGATATACGGTAGGCAGTGATTGAGTCTTTCTAATAAGGACAAAATGCAAGTGCAGATTCTGTATCAAAAATCTCCTGATTGAATACATCAGATAAGACTGTACAAGGTGCTAAAAAAAGAGAAAATAACAAAATCATAATAAAGTGGTTGCCACCTTTTCTGATTTTCGATTCTCTTCTTTTTGTTTCATAAAATCGTCTTTCAGTCTTGTTAACTATAATACAACGAGAAAATAACCCTTTTATTTATTGCAAACAAATTATCAATATTTTTAAATTTTAAGAGATTCTTGAAATCAAAATATAAAATGATAAAATTGATAATTAATAGCAAACTTGAGCAATTCTGGAAATTACTCCACAGGCAATTTAGATCAGTAAAAAGAACTTTATTAAATAGGTTAACTGCTAAGAAAACTGAAATAATATGGAAGGAATACTCCGCCCTGGCACGTGGCAAGTATTTTTGTAAATTGCATATGATTATAAGTTGTCTGTTAAATATTATCATTCAATAATTTACCCCAATATTAATTTATAGTTTTTTAAAATTCATTAAAACAAAATAAATGCTGCAGCTCAAAATACTGTTTTGCAGCAGAAAATGAGACACTGGGAATGTTGACCGCAACTAAAAAATTATACAGAAAGAAAATTAATTGTCAGGGTTGAATACTATCCAGTTCAATTATTAATTTTCTCTTCATACCTTTTCTTGTGTTATTCCTGCAGGTACTGATTTTCCATTTTGTAAACGATTCTAAAAAACAAACAGGAAAGTTAAGCGATTATCATAAAGAAGGCAAAGACAATTGGCAATCTTTGGTTAACAACAAAGTGACTCAGGTAACAGACCACAAACGATTGAGTATGGAACCTGTGGACTACTTATTGACCTAGTAACTTACAGAAGAAGAATATTAAATTGCTTACTTTTAAAATATTAATAAATTTTATTGAATCTTTACAACAAAAATAAAAGGTTTATTGGGATAATAGGACTACTTTCTTATATTTGCTGTGTTGAACTGTATTGCGAAGTCTGTCAAAAGATGTAGACTATCTAGGTTTTTGTAAAGGCAATAACTCCTTTCATTACTGTTGAAGCAAAGTGTTTGACATCAAATGATTTTTCAAACTCAATCAATTAGATTTACTTGTATCAAGATCATTTGACTAGTAGGTTTTTAGCTTTATAAATCAACAAAAAATATAATTAATAAGCAATTAGGCCACCCTAAAAAAAACTTTTGTTTCCGGTCCGCGGCCGGGTGAAAGTTTTTTTACGAGTCACCCGGCCGGCTTTTTTTTTAATTTTTTTTTATTATGATGAT
>JAUJPO010092448.1:12033-23770 GCA_032270745.1 Tiaropsis multicirrata | reverse complement strand
ACATATAAAATGCAGGAGCAATGGTTAAGGTTGATCTTGGAATTGGACCCATAGCTACGTCGATTGTCTTCTTCTCCCACCCGTCAATGTAACTGGTAAACGATACGCAACGGTTTACGCTGTCAAAAAGTAAGTCTATCATGAACGGCTTACTTTTTCTTCCTCTTTCGCTATTTCACAGCGTAGCCGATGCTCATCCCTTACTCCTTTTCCCACTGAGCATGCGCAAAATTTCTAATCATAATCAAAATGGCACACCGAGCTGTTGAATTCGGCGGGAAATGTGCATTGGCTTAGAATGGTAGCCATATAAATAGATAAATTTGGTCATGGATTCATTGCTTTAGATTGGTGTAATTGCTCCTATTCACACAAAATTCTTTCATTTACAATTGGTGATTAGCATGGCCAAGCTTTAAAAAAATGAAGTTTTAGCACAGGAAGTTCAGGTGCACCAGGAGGGTTGTTCTATATATAAAAGTAGGAGAACTTGTATAAATGTAGGTAGAGGCTGAGGCACAGTACAGTACAATTATTCTAATGCTCTGTTTCTGTTTGGCATTAACAGAACTTGCCGGAGTTACTGGGAAAAGGGCAGTTTGCAGTAAATTCACGAAAGTCTAGTGCATCCTGGCAAATGAACGGGTATTTTTCACTGGGTCAATGGCCAAACAACTCTTCCGGCGCACCCGCTTTTTGTCGCATTTTGGGTGCTTGAAGTTAGATATTTTAGCACCCAAAAGTTGGGTGCAAATTGGTTGTGAGAGCACCCGAAAGACTTTGGACAGGTGGTGATTTTAAGAGGGCAGGTTTTCAAAAAATTAGAAAATTTTGCACCCTATAAAAACATCCGAAAGCAGACACAAGTGACACAAAAGAGCATTGAAATCCCAAGCAATTATACACCAGGGCACTGGGTGTGGGTGATGAAAACCCCGTGCAAATGCTCACCCTGTTCATTTGGCAGGATATGCGCTAGGCGGGCCATCGAAAAATTGTTCTGTTCACATCGCTCGACTGCATCATATTTTTCACTGATTTTCCGGTGCGGAGATGCGAACAAAATCCGGGAAAAATCCAGAAGAAACAACTTAGTTCTTCAAATGTGTTACTTATATATGTGTTATTTTGGGGTGGGGGTTTCCGCCCACCCGCCCGCATCAATTTTTGAGACCTTCTGCGACGCGAACAGAACTATTTTTCAATGGCAGCCCTAGACTGACATTGTCAAATTGACAAAAAACCTATGTCAAACCTATATAGACCCATTTCCCGTGATGTCATATTTGGAATACCTTGTTTTTAGCCTAAACAAAACATGCTACAAATTTGGGCAATAGAGGCAATATGCCTCCAACTTTACCTCCAAACTCTGTCTCATTTATTCCAGACTTTATTTTTAAAAAGACAACACAGAAAAGGAAGGCTAAGCGAGAAAATCAAAACAAGCTGAACATTACCGTCAAGTTATACAACTTGCACACACCAGTTACAACATGCACACCCATAACAAACGTAGATCCATCTGGTCTTCATTTAACATCGTTTTAAAATTAAATAAACACTGCCAGTGCTTACACGGTGGAGAGGACTCCCAATTGAAATTCGTCGCTACTCGGCTGTCCTGTTGAATTTGTTTATTATGGTCACGTGGTTATTCCGCCCAGGCGAAAAATCGGCCACCCAAATTAATAGGCCAATCAAAAGAGAGTTTAAAGCGAAACGCGGAAAGAATGAGCTCCCCGCAGAGTTATGAATTAAGTTTCGCTTTCGATTTGGAGCCGTCGTTATCATTTGCGACCAGCGAAGTCTTCAAGATGGTGGTGCCCAAGTTGTAACTGGAGTGTGCAAGTTGTATAACTTGACGGTACGAAAGGCTATATGTAACTTTCAAAAGCAGAGGAGCTCAACACTCTTTACCAGTACGGTCTAGCGCATCCTAGCTGGGAGACCCATCTACTCTATTTGGTTTGAGTTGCAGGAGGCTTTTCCAGCCTATTTTCGCAACTATGGATACTCTTTAATTAGTACCCGTCAGCAACCTTGGACTGACTACCCAATTCCCCTCACATGGCATGGGTTGACCCGGGCGAAGGTTTGCTCACTTGCCAGGTGAGCCGCCACAAGTGGGAATCGAACCTTGGGGTGTGATTGTTGATTGTACCCTTCGCTTTGGATCAAGGATACCTACCTATAGCCATCAGGGTCTCATTTTGCATATAATTATTTTCGTACATTTTTTTCATCAACAGCAAATGTTTTTGGTAACTTTAAATTTAAAAATTGAATCCTTTTCATAGTCCTACCCTATTATGGTCAACCAATGCAATCCCCAAAATAATATACTGAGCAAAAAAATAGCAATACTGATATACCGTTAATATGGGAAGCCCCCCCCCCCCCAAAGTTAGGGTCAGATTGAAAGAGTTCCTATTATTTGCTGCAATATTTTTAAGTTTTTGTGATTGAACATGAAATCTTTGGCGGGATGAATCTTCTTTGACTAGAACAAAAAGCTAGTTACTGTAGGTTAAATGGTATATATTTTGAACTCCTAATAAAATCAAAGAAAGTTTTGATTTTATGGGTTGATTACTACCTTCCTATTATTTGGTTTAAAAAAGTTTTTTTAAGTTTAGGAATTATAACTAGGAGGCGCAGAATTGAATTTTAAAACATAAACATAAAGTAAGAGGTCAAGAAGGGCAAAATTTATTTCAACCTTCATTTCATAGAAATGGAATTTCCTAAAAAAAGGAATGCATCAAAGATTAAATCAGGATTGGATCAGGAAAAAGAAAAACTAAAATTGCAGGACCACCTAAAATTGCTAAATCCCAAAATTTAAGTGTTCAACCTTCCCATGAAGATAGTGCTACTGAGGAGTTTGATGTTGAAACTTTTGATGATTGTGATGTTAGAACTTGTGATGAAGAATTTATACCTAAAAGACAATGCTATGGCATAAGCAAAGAGAAGGAATTGGTTTGTTGGGAAAAGCATAATATTGATTTCTGTTCCCTTTATGCAATGAAATTTGACATTTTTCCAAGTCTTTGTTGCTTTTGCAATGAAGAAATTATCACCAGTTTTATATGGTGTAAATCATGTGGGCCATTGTCATTTTATTGTCATACCTGTGCCAACAGAATTCACCAAAACACTCTCTTTCATTCATTGGTTGAAGTGCAGGTTTGTGCATATCATATAACTTTCAGAGATCAGTTGGTTCACCCATAAACTATGTTTGCTAAATAAAATCTCAATACAATTAGGCTTTTATTAGACTTCAATTGCAGATAATTTCAAGTCTTAAAAAATTCTCTAACATAAATTTTCTGTGCCATGACACAAGAAATTTTAAATATAGGTTTTTAATAATTACAGGTTGACGGGAGCAACATCAAACCATTTAAGGTGAAAGCTGTTTTGCAAACTGAGCATACCCGAACATGCACTTCAGCTTATTCAAGAATGTTGTCTGTCATTTCAGAAACAGGTACAAATTTTTGTATTATGTTAACTTGAATGTAATACAATTGTTAAGGCAATAACCTTAGGTTCGATAATTTCAGACATTCAAGTCCCATTGTCACTCTCACCATTTTCAGTGTTTTTCTTGTTTTTGTGCATTTTTCTGTTTGGTCTGCATTTTATTCACTTTTTCTATCATTTAAGCTAATTTAGCATTTTTGTCACATTTACACATTTGTTCTATAATTTATTCACTAATTTATTTCAATTCAATATATAATTCACTTTTTGTCATAATTAATTTCAATTTTTCATTAATTATTTTTGGTCTGTAATTTATGCACCTGTTCTGCAGAATGCATAAATAAGCCACATTTCTTGTGATCTCATCACTTCAACAGAGATACTCAAGGAGTCAACAACTCTAATTATGTTTTAAGTTAAATTTGCATTTCATCTTTCATCACACTTGGTGTTAGTCTATACACACCCTGTGTTGTGCTGCCTGCTACACAGCCTTCTACCTCAGGCCAGCTGGTGAGTTTTTTCTCTTTTGCTTTTGCCTTTTGTTTTTGTTTCACAGTGGCTTCTAAGTTAGACTAGGTTTTCATTTACATATTTTCTATATTCAAATTACAATTCAAGCTTTTATTTTCATTTCACCTACTTTAGTTATATTAGATATTTGTTTTCTTCATTAGACTTAGAATTTGTTCAATTTTTATTTTCAGTTTGAACCCTCCCTTATGCTTCATGCTTCAATAAATGATTGCACTCAACAGTGTTACAAACACAGCCGCATATTTTTGACTCCACCTCCTCTGACACTACAACAATGCATCTTATTTTTTAAGTCTAACATGTTTCTATTACCTCCACTATATTTAGATTGTTTTTTTTACTTTAGGGTCAACTCATCAATGTCTCATACATTTTTGTAAATGCTTTGAAGAATTCAATACTCTGATACGCCTGGATTTATGGCCAGTGACACCAATAAAACCAAACACAGTTTTATCAATAAATTTGTTACACCTTTTTGTTGCACTACAATTGGAAGGGAAAATATCGTTTACGTCGTTTTGTGATGGTTTGTCTTGGAAGAGCGGGGTGATTGATCATGATCTGGTAAGATATGATTTATCATTTTCAAAGGAGTGCAACCTGCTCTTTTTCCCAAGAAAACTTAATAACTTACTTGCACGATATAAAGGTCCATTGTTTCCAAAAGCTGGGGTACTTAATGTACACTTAATGTACTCTTTTTACATTATAGAGAAGATACCTAAACCGGATGACTCAAACTGATTCTTTGGATCAGTTCAGACATTTTCGTCGACAGTTCACAAGTTTGAAAACATTGTGCATGAACTATGATGGTTTAGAAAAATGTGCATCCTGCCCAAAAGTATGAAACCTTTTTTTTATAATAACATAAACTAAGCAATACTATTTAGAATAATCTGATGGTTTTCAATAATTTGAAAGCAGAACTTCAAAATTTGTGTCCTAAATATTGCCTAATTTAAAACCTGTGCAGAACTTTTGAGAATTAAACATTGCATAACTTCCCCTAAGTGTTTTGTTTAAAAAAAGATTTTGAGGTTTTAGCCAGGACCAAAGAAGGTATCTGTATACCAAATGTTAAAAACCATCATTAAATAATTTTCCTTAATGAAGAATTTCTCAATAATTCTCTAACTGTTTCTTGTAATTTTATGTGATTTTGTCAGTGTCGTACATTTTTTTAAAAGCCTTATCCAAAAAATATATAAATAAAACAATTGATACCTTTGATATTTTAAAGGAGAATGGAAGTATTTTCTATTGCTTCGATGCCAACTTTGGTCTTGTGTTAAAAAGCTCTGCTTCAAAATCAAAGAGACTCGCTATACGATCTGAAAATCTATTTCTTCTTGATCATGAAGTCAAAACGTTTATGGATAGCTATGATGATTCTTTGAAGACAAAGGTATTAGTATATGTTTGAAAGTAAAATGTTATTTGAATGCTGTACTTTTGAATTAGAGGAAGTTTGTTTTCCAGAAAAATGTGAACTACCTATAGGGATCTAATTTTCGCAGAACTAATTTACCCTTAGTAACCTAGTTTAGAAACCAAATTTCTTACCAATTAATTACTTAGGATTGCAGCAATTTTCAAGCTGGCAATAATTTACGATCAAAGCGAAAAACGAAGAAACTTAGCGTAACAGGAATATTTGGGATGTCATGTCGTCATGAATTTCCGAAACTTTTTTTAAATATGCAACATGGTGAAAGGTAATAATAGATTTGCAGGTTTCAGTCCCCCAGATTTCTTAAGTTGGGATACACTTCAGCAATTTGACGACGACACCCAGTACTTAGCTGATATCATAGATACTCTAGGGCTGCTTCCCTATTTTTCTAAATTTTAAGTCTTTAGTAAGTACTAAAAGGCTATCATCAGAGCTAAGGCAAAGCTTAATTTGTTTTTGTCTTCTAATAAGTCTCCATCCCTAAATAGGCTTACTTATTATAATCATTGAAATTAGAACCTGTTTTTTTTGTTGTAGGCTGGGCTACGCTGTTCTTCTGCTTGATCACATACTGAAACAAACTAAAGAAAAGGGATTGAATGTGCACATTATATACGACATTGCATGCGTTTTGAAGTTGCATTTGCAGGTAAAGCAGGGTAAAGAATTCAATACATAGGACCTCACAAGTAATTTGTGGGTTTTGCTCCATACAAGCATCTTTAGGTTGAGGAACTTTTAGGTCTTGAATTGGTATATGCCATTATTTTATACCCAAAACGTTGCTATTTCATTTCTCTATAATTTGTATTATGTTTGTATTATCTTTAGAAAAAGAAGACATTGACCAAGTATCAAGATTTCAAATTCGGCATTCCTGTTTTTCATTCCTATGGTCATAGAGGAGACTGCCAGGTGATTTGAATTGATGATGTTTCCTGCTTCGGTGTATCTATTTATCGTTTTTTGAAAATTACACATTAGGGTAAACTCTGATTCAGTTCTTACCATTTTTTCAGGTGAAAAATTCAATCAGAAGATTAGATTCATTTGGTCTTATGGATGGGGAATTAATGGAGCGCCTTTGGTCTTATCTGCGCTCTTTTTCAAAGATTACTAAAGAGATGACTCCAGCCCACCGTACGGATTTACTCAGTGATGCTTTGACACATTTTGGTTCAAAGAAAATGGGGAATATCGGTATGAGTACCCTTAAAATAGCTTAATTTAAAAGTTTCCGAGTTCGGTAATTTTGATGGTTTATTAGGCGCCATTTTTTCTTTTATTTATGACTTGAAACCTAATCATCATAGAAACACGATTTTTACTCCTATAAAATACATTACCTTTACTTATTAAAATAAAGTTAGGCGAGACAAATTTAATTTGTTGTTCTACGGGCTCGGCCGACCCTATTTTTGCTGATATTGAAAAAATAATAATATTGAATTTCCACTGCAGTTAATCTTGCACACTACACTGGTTTTTCGAAAGATTAACATCAGTTGAAAAGCTGAAAATTTCTACCACAGACTTTCGCAAGCATAAAATTACAAATCCCAAGCACTTCAAATGAAAATTATTTTGTCGACCGACCGACCCATATTTTCCCGATAATCTGCCAGTAGAACAACAAATTAATTTTGTCTCGCCTTATATAAAACTATAATCAAGGAATTAGCCTTTTAGAAATGAAAAAAGGTTACACGAAACTTAATCAAAACTTAATCCGACTTAACTTTCTTTTAGGAAAATTCCTTGTATTTTTATTTCAAAAAGCAACCGAAACTTTAAATTCTTGTGACTCGGAAATCAAAACGATATGCTCAGAATTGCCAGGTAAGTTTTAATTTTATTATGCTTATTTGGAGCTATTTTGTCATAATTATATAATCAATCAGTGCATTTGATATGGAGGAATCCGATCATTTCTATTACAATGGAATCTGTCTAAAGCGGACAGTGGACGTGGACGAAAAAAGTGTCCGCTTTAGAGAAATGTCCGTCTTATGGAGAATGCACCCAAAAGTTACCCCGATCGAAATTTTGTCATAAAATTGACTGGTTATGTTCTTGAGATACCAGTCACTTACAAAGCTTATGAGAATCTGACCCATAATTATTCCGTTCCTAAGAAAAGTGTCCGTCTTACAGAGATGTCCGCTTTTAGATAATGTCTGCTGTATCTTTTTCCAGAAGTAATGTAGGTTAAGCTCTGACGAAATCAAGTTCTCCATATCGCTTTGATTAAAAAGAGAAAAAACTTTAAGAGAAATAAAAAGCTCCAAGAAGGTTAATGTTGCTCCGGATATTTTTTTACCTTACATTGTAGCTCACGTGGATGAAGAAGTCATCAAATCATGGAAAAAAGAAGAGGACAATGCCGTAAGCAAAAGTGGAAAACTTTTACAACCGCAAGGTCAATATTTTTGTTGCCAAAGCGTTTTTCTCTTAACTGAATGACCTAGTAGATACCTATTCACTATTCGTGTTTATACGATTCTGTTAGACTAATTTTGATTTTAGTACATACCTGGCTGGCTACAGATTGGAAAAAATCTTTATTTTGGATTTCTCTTTAGGTGAACCGACCATTTGATTGACAGGACAAACAAGACAGGTCTTTGTAAACAAAAAGACAACTGACAATAAAAGCTATGACTGTTTACTGACGACTCAGACAAATGATAACTTAACGCAAACAAGAAAGGTTTTGTTTCTGTTTTCTTTCTCCTTCTAATTATCTTGACACATAATAAAAATTTTTAGAAGACGACGAAACAATGGACATGAAACGCAGAGACTGTACTTCCTCGGTATAAATCAAAACAATAATTCGTTACTTAGTTTTTTCCTTTTTTCTACCTTTAGTTACATTTATGACTATATTTATTTTGAACCTGTTGCCTTTCATCATGGGCACTAATTGGCTTTTCCAGAAATTTTCCGTACCCCCCCCCCCCTGTTGAGGATATCCATTTTTCGAGGTTCAGAGCCCCCTGGATATCTGGCCTTAAAATAAAGACCCCCTGGATATCCAGTCTAAGGATGATACAGACCCCCTGGATGTCCAAGTGCATATTAAATTAGGGTTGAGGATGTCCGTCCAAATCGTCAAATCGTTTCTGACCTCCTGGTTATCCATGTATTTTGTGCAGGACCCCCTGGATATCCATTTATTTTGTGCTGGACCCCCTGGATATCCATGTTTTTTTTGCTGGATATCCTCTCTTTTAAATTTTCCCAACCCCCTGGATATCCAAAGAATATTGAACCCTCTGGATGTCCGATATCCTCAACATGGGGGGGGGGGGGGACACGGACTATTTCTGGAAAAGCCCAATAATTATTAGTATTATTTGTAATTAGTGTTGTTTCTTGTGTATATATTCAGGTCCTGCTGATTGGAAGCAAGCTTACTACCTCAAGCTCAAAGATTTCTACAAAGAATCTGCACTGGTTCTGATGAGCGAAAAAGTATGCGATGTTGCATTGCATCAACGAAAAGCAAACAGGTAAAACCTTCGGAAATTAGTTCCCGTTTTTCTAAAGTGTCCTAAGAGATTGATTTGAAGTCACGACATTGGTAGTTTATCATCAATCTAGTCAGGTCGCAAAATATCTCTAAAATATCCAACGAGTTCTGAAAGAGCTTCAAATTTCTTCAAGATTTGAATTGTTTTAGCTTTAGAGTGTTTGGGCCCAAATTATGGTAATTTGTACCTGTATTTCTATTTATCAGACTCGAACGAAACTTGGTGTCATTTGAAAAGCTTCACAAAGTTAATGCTAGATGGAAAACAACAGATCTCCATTTTCGTACCCAACATCTAACTTTCTTGCGTGTTAAGTCGAACGAAACAGCATCCACACTATATAGCAGATGTTCTGAAAGGATGATGCTGTTAACACTAAAGAAACGATATGCAGGTAGTTTTAACTAGTGACAGTATTATTATATGTGCGAAAACCTTCGAGAGGGGGCCCAAAAATGCCCTCAGATAAATCTGGTGGCTGGAATTTTAGGAGAAAATCAGTTTTTATTTGTTTTAGCCTACCAAACCATACCAACTTGGGCAGCCTTGTGGATTCTTAATGACCTCTCCCTGAGTTGATAGTCGAAGAAGGCAGCATACTGACCTTGAATAACAAAATTTCTGACATTTCTTAACTTCTCTCACTTCAGATGGCTCAGCTATCGCAACAAGATTGAGTAAACAAATCAACAAAGTCTGCAAAGAAATTAAAAACCTGCTATCGTCGTTCAATTCGATGAGATCAGAACTATCACCAACATCTAAGTCTGTGGAATACATAGATGCTCTAAATACAAAGTCTCAAATGTACAACGACGTCAACTTTGTATCTACCGTCAACGAGGTAACTTTGCTTGATTTTGCAAATTTAGTTTTTGACGGATTATTATTATTACTATTATTGTATACTCTTTTTTATTTATAAGCCAGACTGAAATGAGCTAACGATTAAGCAAAATGCTAAGCATATTTTGAGGCTGGGAAAGTTCATTCAAATTTGGAAAATGGACTTACCCTTTAAGTACCGACGGATATATCCGTCATGGTATAGAGGAGGGTGAGACCCTCCTTTAACGCCTACTTTGAGCTTGAAATCGTCATTTTTGCTGTAAATTGCCAGAATGCGATTGCGCTTCGCGGTCCAGCAGAAAAAAAAATTCAAAATTGGTCTTTTCACCGAGATTTTGGACTTAAAAGTCTTTTGCTATTTACTCAAGCTCAAGGAGGCTGACTACTGTTAGATTAACGGATGATTTTCTCTTAATTTCACTCTCAGGCAAGAAGCTCATCAATCCCTACCAACGTTGTTAAAACATTGGTTCAATTTTATCTCAGAAAACAAAGAGCACTGGAAGAGATCACAATCGTTCAAGAAGAAATGAGAGCAACCGTTTCATATTGGAGAGAGCAGTTAATTTTTCTTGTTGAATGTGCTTCGCGTCAAACGTCTTTTGGGATAAAATACCTCTTGCAAGAAAGAATATTGATTGTAAAGAGCTTCACAATGGAATTAGAACGATTATTCAATTCTGCTACCAATATTGACTCCCAGAAAGGAATTGATGATTCCACTGTGGATGTATCTTGTAACTCAGATTTTTATATTGACGAAAATAATTATGATGAAGGTGAAGCGATCTTCGCTGATATCGATTGTTCAAGCGAGGAAGAAGAAGAGACATCTAATAGTGAGAGTGACTCTGAAGATTCAGATTCAAATGGGTTATACATTTAGGATCATCTGGAAATATATCACAATGTTAGTTGATATAAAGTCTTTATTCATTCTGCTGTATTATACTGTCTAAGTACCGGCCAGGTGTCCCAGAAAAAAGTTTCGCTGTTTGGCGTCCTCCTGGAGCCGAAAAAAAGTTTTTTGATTAATATTTTTATTTCATTAGGAAGTGGAAAGTCTAACTTAAACATTGAGTTATAACTTTTTAAATTCGGTTCAGTATTCATCAAGTTAAAAGCTTTTTAAGAAAAAAAATCATAGTTCGGAAGGTGTAAAAGTACGTCAAAAAGGGGTATCAAATTTAAGCAATTAATATCAAAATTGCACTCTTAAGAGTTTTACGCCTTTATCAATGGTTATAATGGTTTGAAAAATAGTTTTCGTAAAATAGCCAATTTTTCAAAACAAATTCTTTAAAAACATCAAAAATGCATATGCCTTATAAAGCTTATAACTTGGTAAATACTGAACCAAATTTAAAAAGTTATAGCTCAAAATTTCAATTAGACTTTCCTCTCTCTAATGAAATGACAATATTAATAAAAAAACAATTCTTTATATTCTTATATCACTTAGTTTTTTTTATATCTTTTTCTCTATTTGAGCTTAATTTGTTCCTTTTGCTTGCTTTGATGTTAAAGTGCATTGTTTCGTCTAGAAAGGATGCATCGCCTAGTGTAACTTTCCCGTTTCGTTTTGATGGCCGCGCACATAGCCTTGTATTAGAATTTTGAAAATTGCCCTCCTTTTTGACAGAAACGTTAGATTTTCTTTCAAGTACATATAGGGAAACCATGCGGATTTATGTATGGCTTTTTGTATCATTTTTATTATTATGATAATTATATCTGTTGTGCTTTTCGTCTTAAATAATGCAGTTGTATTGCTTGCTCCTTACCAAACACCTCTAAACTTTTGCAAAACTTTATAGAAACCTATCGATACCCCATGGTGTCTCACTTTGCTTTTGCC
>JAUJPO010092448.1:0-11933 GCA_032270745.1 Tiaropsis multicirrata | reverse complement strand
TTCGATATAATCTTTCGAGATATGTGTCGAGGTTAATAGCTTAGTGGCCAATCAATTTCTCCCGATATATCACTTTGCTTTTGCCTTCGATATAATCTTTCGAGATATGTGTCGAGGTTAATAGCTTAGTGGCCAATCAATTTCTCCCGATATATCACTTTGGTTTTGCCTTCGAGATATGTGTCGAGGTTAGTAGCTTAGTGGCCAATTCCTTTCTTGAGACTTAGTTTTTGCCTTCGATACAGTGCGTCCATAAACGGTAATATAAAATAGTATATAAAGAAATTCTCATAACTTAAACAACTCTTTAAGTTCTTTATTTATCGTTATAAGAAAGCAATCGAATGGCTTTGGGAATTGAATATGCGTCGAATGCCCACTTCACTTCCCGGTTTATCCAAAATGTATTCCCCCTTTTAAAAATTTTGATTCAAAAATCCTAAAGATATTGCTGGCCGACAGCTTTACGGGTGTTTTAGAACATTATATCAAAAATTATATATTTTAGCTTCGCAATGGCTCATAGGTCCCGCTCTTATTTTCACGTATCCAATACCCCATAGATAGATCGTTAATGTTTTCGTCAAACAAGATATATTACAAACCCTTTCCCATATATATCAACTTCATGTGAATAGGAATGGTTTAGAAACCTTCGATATCTAATGCTGTGATTAATCAAACGTAAAAGTCCATGGCGATCTTTAAAAATCGGGTAAATCCAAAATTAAGTTTTCAATATCAGTAGTCCTTAACTGAATATAATATAATATAATATAAATATATTTTTATCTGTTTTTTACTTTTTTGTTGACATATATAATCTTTGGCCACGGCGATCATGCGTATCCTGTGAAAATTTCAAGATCCAATAGACCTTTTTATAAAAAATGACACATCTAATGGAGTCAAGTTTTGATAATCTCTCTTGGAATTCGCATATTCTCAAAATTTCCCGATTTAGAAAAACTGTCATGACAAGTAAACATTTGAGTTATGATTGCATGGTCAATACCTTTATTAAGACAAAAAAGTGGCCTCTTTATGTCAGACTGATATTAAACATCAATTTGATTCAAGATTCTCTTTATGCACTTAATTTAAATTTGAGTGTTGTTGTGAAACACAAGTTGTATCTATTTGTAGCAGTGGAAAATCACTGTTTTAAAGGCATTATTTGGTATTCGACGTGTTTCAAGTTGTTGAAAAAAATGAATAGGTTTATTCTATCATAAGCTTCTTGTATCAATATATATGACATGTCATGTTATGTAAAATCGCGAGAGAATTTACAAATTCAAAAAAACAATATATTTAAAGCGAAGCTTTTCGGACTATGTCCATCGTCAGGCTACAAATGAATGATATATATACAAATCAGTTTTTGATATCTAGACCTTGATATTTTTTTCATTTTTGATATCTATATCTTGATTTCTATCATAAGTTATTAAGTTATTCGACAGCACCTGAAATGTAGAAAAATATTTAAAATAGATCATATTAGATTACACAGTCTATCCTTTAGCCTAACTTCGCCTCAGTGTATTCTTTGGCTTTCCAAAGTTTAGTGATATACCAATGCGTAACGTAGTAACGTAATACGCGCAATACGTAATTGAAAATAAAAAACGTCAAACTTCTACCATTCCATTGTACGCCATTTTGACCATGGCTCAAAAGTGCATGGGACATATAATATTTGAATATTAAAAATATTTTCTTTGGACTTTAACTATCAAAATATTACTAGGAAATCGTTTTAAATTCAATCTTGTTTTCCCATACCTCCCCAGACAATTCAAAAAGATTAATTATTGGAAAAATTAAAAGATTATTATTTTGGGCAAACTTGGGCTAAATGGGACCACTTGCTTCAAGTGTTTCTAAATTGTTGCAAATAATGTTTGAAATCTTTCATGAAAAAATAGCTAGTACCAAGCCCTACTATTTCAATGTAGCTGACGAAAGTAGAGTTTGTTATACGTCGAGAACGATGTTTTAGCAAGGCAAGTTCGTTCCTTTTGAAGAATAGTTCTTGAAAACAGTTGATTTCATTCTAACTTTTTCATGAAACATGCAATAAGAATGATATTCTTGAGTCCCATTGCGTGCAATTCAAACAACTTCGTAAACAATAAAAGCATGAATGAATTGTTATACTTAATAACAATAATAATTTCTAGGCAAAGGTCGGACATTTTTTTGTTTCAAAGAACGTGGCGTCGACATACGAATTATATGGGCAGCATAGTGATGTTGTTGGGATCTTATGAAATAGCTGACATCTGAAGTACCACTAGCTTCAAGAACTCTCCTTTGTTACAGGAAACTCGTATTTGGGTTTTCTAGAAACACGTGAAAATCGAATCGACGTTACAAACCCTCACACGGAAATATTATTTTGAAATTTGATAAATATCCCGATTGATTTGATTTAAATTCGAAGAGCTCGAAAAGTATTTCTTTTCAACATCCAAGCCAGATTCTTATTGTTATTAAACCCCACTAACGCAAAACGGCATCTCTATATTACTAGCGTGAGAGGTTTATACTATTTTTATGAGTACGTGACACTATAGGAGTACCCCCAGTAGTGGACCGTCTCTGTTATCGCCCTCGGCCAATATTTTCCTAGAGAGACCGGCTTTTTGGTTATTATACAGTTGAACCCATGTAACTCGAAAATCCTATAATTCGAAACTCATACAATTCGAACAAAGTCTTCGGTCCCGTCCGACTTAATCAAGCTTAATCAAACTCCTATAATTCGAACGACAGTCTCGGTCCCTTGAGAATTCGAATTACATGGGTTCAACTGTGAAGGGATACCTATTTCGTAATGATTGCGTTTATTGCCTTACTTTAAGTGTATTCCCCCAATCCTCTGAAATTTTGCATCGATCAAAAATAAAGTAACTTTCATCACTTCTACATTACCAATTTTTATAAGAACAAGTAAATTTTGAATTTCGAGGCTCAGCTGTTCTTTCTTTTATTGGGATTTAAGGCAAAAGTATTACATTTTTTATTTGAAAACTTGTCAAATCATCCCTAGGTTTATACTTATAAAAAAAAAACATAAGTCAATAAAAGTTGGTTTCTTCAAGATTTAATGAACTTCATCAAATTATAAAACATTCTCTAAGTAATAGAATGATATTCTTTGGTAAATTATATTATAAGTAAATAATTAAGTTCGATAAATTTTTTACAAGAATGACAGTTCCTAAAATTTACAGACTTAAAAATATGTTGGTTTGCCGTCACCCAAACCCTAGATTTCTGAAGTGGGTCCGAAAAAAAAATCTTTTTACTGTTATTTCTAAATTTTTGAGTTTCTTTTCGATTTTCGGAGTTAAAAAAGTTATCTTTGTCAATCAGACGTTTGGTTAGGTTAAGGTATTACGAATACTTCTTGAATTTCAATTAATTTCGAATAGCAAAACCAGCGCAAAAGTGATGATTCTAGAAAATTTTTAATAATAAAAATTAAATCAAATACTGATTATTGTTTTTGGTAAGAACTATGCAAATATCACCCCTTTTCCTCAAAAACCTATTTGAAAATACACCTTGATTTGAATGGTGTAAAATTTGAAAAGAAATATTTCAGAAATCAATTTTAGAACAGTTAATTAGCAGTTACTACATGTAAGTAGTAGCCCCCTTGCTATGCAGTTACTAAAAGCCTGTCGTAACTGCTTTTACAAGAATAAGGCCTTAAGGTCATGATACTTTCATGTCTTAGAGTCTGAAAATGAATGGAAAATGAAGGGATAAAAATATATAAGGATTAATTCAAAGAATATAATATGTGAATTAATGTGAGTGAGCATTTAAATCAAATATATATATTTGGTGAAATTTGTTATAAATTTTAGTGATATAAAAAGATTGAGGTAGACATTATAAAATATAATTTTGGTAATTTCAGCAAGGTCACAAAATTTACCTATCCTAAAGTTATCACTGTATTGTAAAGGACTATTTTATCACATAAAATAAAATTCAAAGTGAGTAGAAAAGAACTCAAATTTCCTCCAAAGAATACTGACAAGCCCTAATGAAAACCTCTTTAATAAGGCTTTATTTATTAATAAGAAACTATGTTGTAGTACTCCTCTCTCAACTTTCATTGCATTTCCATTTATTATTTCTTCTCAAGCTTTAACTCTTTTATTGCTTTTCATGAGGCCACAATTGAAAAATAAGTTGTGTTTGCACTATTTTGGGTTCCATAATAGAGCTTAGCAGAAAAATCTTAGATTGTTTTGGTTGAAAATTTGTGAATCTGATTGGCTTATTAACTTTAGCAACTGTCATTTGGCACGAAATTCAAACCAATGTTTAAACAAATTCAAACCAATGTAAACAAATTCAATAGCTAGCCATGGTTTTACTTTTGGCTGTTGTGTGTGTCCTAGCCATTGAACAGGGTTTTTGTCACCCAGTGCCAAGGAGAAAATAATGTCTCAGCCTTTTTAATTCAGATTTATTTGCGTCTGCAAAAAAATGGCGTTCAAAAGTAGATTAAGCACTTTTACGTTGGCAAGAGTTTAATCTACGGCAGCATTTACATTAATCCCTCCTTCTTAAATGAGTAGCCGTGCTTTGCCTTAAAAATAGGAAATAAAAAGTGTATATTGGGCAACACAAATGTGGAAGCCCAAAGATAAAAAGATAAGAAAAATATATACACAATCCTGACCAGAAAAAAAACTGTAGAAGGCAGAAGCCATTGATACCAGGGGATGTCAATCAAACGAAATCAAACTTCAATTAACGATCGAATCAGGCAGAGTAATCGAATTCAATCAAATTGAAGGAAATCGATTAGTCAAAGTGATCGAATTCAATCAAATTGAAGGTAATCGATTAGTCAAAGTGATCGAATGCCAATTGACTTAATGATCAGACGAAAAAAATTATAATTTGATTGATGTAGAAAGATCAGAATTTGATAATTTGATTGATGTAGAAAGATTCAGCCAATCAAATTTTAATCATTCGATTGAGTTGAGTTCGACTGACTGATACCACTAGTCTAATTCTGTCATCAAATGTCAAACCTTTTTATTCAAAGTACCTATATATTTAGCCTAGTCAGTTTATTCATATAATTCAAGAACCAGACAATTGTAATCGATACGTACTCGATAAAATCGATTATCAATACAGTACACCTTTCCCGTATTTCGAAAAAATCTGCGCGCACACAATCTTTGCTCTCCACCGTTTTTCAAATGGGATGTAAACAAACCCGATTTTGCTTGCGTTTCCTTAGGGAAGAGTGGTTTTTGGCCTTTTTCTCAACTTCTATCGCATAGAATTTTTGCAAACTTCAGTATGTTTTTACAATTTATGCTACTATAATACCCTCAAAATTTCTTTCAAAACGAACGAGGGCATCAAAAGATATAAGACAAAATATCACCTTCCCTAAGCAAACTCAGGCAAAAACGCATTTGTTTACCTCCACTTTATTTTTCACACAACGGTGGAGCACACGTGTTTTCCGGCAAAATCTGAATTACGGGAAAGGTGTATTGTATCGATTAGCTATTGTTTAAAGGAATCAATGAATTAATTATTTACTTCACATCTAGTAGAGACTAGTCCCTGGCTAGTCCTCTAATCTAACATTATCCTTTATTATTATCTGTACAGTAGAGCAAGGTTTGCAAGGTTGTATGTGGGTGGGTTCAACTGAACAACCGCACTGGTCGACAACTGTGCAGGTCTTTTTACTAAAAACTTGAAAAATGGTACTCGATGCCTCCCTGCTTAATACCTAGCATTTAAAAAAAGAATCAAGGGTAAAGTAGAGAAATCCAGGCAAAGTAGTGGTACCCTCCCCTTTAGATAGCTATCGAAAAGAGTGAGCCTTCATATTCCTTTGGGTCATCCCTTGACTGTGGTCGCAAAACTTATATACCTTATCATCCATCATCTATGAATGTATGTTACAGGTTTAAATACTGAATTAGAAAACAAACTTAAAAACCTTTAAAGGATTCTTTGTTCATGGCAGGTAGCAATACAAACTGAGTGGTCGCCATCTTGTTTTTAGCTATGAGAAGCGTGTGGATTAATTGACCACGACTGATAGATTCAATATAGGTCCACCAAACAAGTCCGATGAGCATCGGCTACGCTGTGAAATAGCGAAAGAGGAAAAAAAAGTAAGCCGTTCATGATAGACTTACTTTTGACAGCGTAAACCGTTGCGTATCGTTTACCAGTTACATTGACGGGTGCTTCTCCAGGTATCTGCACCTTGGACATGAACGTTTTATTGACTTGATTATGAATCTTGCCTCCATGATATATGCCTGTCTCAGAACTGCCCTCAATGTTGTCTCCACACCTCGATGACAAGCAGTTTGATCGTTCCAATGTATATCAGTGACAATGGCATACGCAACGGGTGAGTGCTTGTCTACCAATGGTACACAGAAACTTGTAGTTGAAAGGTCTTTCATCGCTTTAGTGTACTTTCCAGTAACAGTGATGTCATCACAGGACAAAATTCTTCCAGTGTAAGTGAGGATTCCTTTATTCAGCTTGGATATCTTTTCATACTTCTTTTTTGGAATGAATTGTTGAATTTCGGCTGTACATTTCTTGAAGAAATACGACTTGGCTTTGTCTGAGTCACAAGTTGATATTAGTTTGCACCATGGGGAAGTCTTGGTTTTGGAAGGAATAATTTTGCGCGATAGAGCAATCCTGACAAATTTCATAACAAAAGTCATTATGCGAATGACTCGACTGAAACGATGAGAATTTGGATCGACAAGGTACTGTGAGAAGTTATAACGTTTCTTGACTTCACATGATACATGCGATTGATCACTTAGGAAATTTGACTCTTGAGGATAGGTCTCCTTGTTAGCCTCTGATATTTGAGAAACATCAAGTTTCAATCCTTTGATTGGGGTAATTGGAAATTGGGAATTATCTTTGGACATCCAATCATATCCATTGATCCAATTAGAATCCAGCGAAATATCTTCAATGGAGCATCCTCGTCGGGTTCCCAAGTCAGCAATCATGTTCTTGGATGATACATAATACCAATCAGTTGGTGATGAGAAACGACGAACTTCAATAACTCTGTCCCTTACCCATTGTTTGAGGGGTTTTTCTTCGTTTCCAATCCAATGTAGTACCACTTGGCTGTCACTGATCTTGATGGAAGATTTGTGAAGCTCTCCAAGTGATCTCTTTACAACCTCACTTGTATGCACATTGAGGAGTGCTGCAATCATCTCAGCTCTGGGTTGTGAAATACGATCAGGAAGGATTTTCGATCTGGCAAAAATCAGTTGGCAATAGTAGTCACCACTACGTCTTTTGATTCTCGAGTAGATGGCTGAGCAAGCAAGATAAGGACTGGCATCACCAGTATCAATCGTTTCAATAGACAATGACTCAGCATCCTCTGGTACAATGCACCTCTTGAAGTAAATTGATTTCATGTCTTGCATCAACTGGAAATTGCTCATCCATGTTGCTTTGAATTCATTAGGAATGGCACCATCCCAATCTAATTTACGATTAACTAAGTCGTGTAGGTCGAGTTTGAACGATGCAGTGATAGGTGTCACTTTCCCAAGCAAATCGTATATTTCTCCTACTTTGGATGCACAATGTCGCCTTGTTAGTGTAATTGGGATTGAATTGTCTTGGGGGGTTGGCTTTTTGCCACGCTGGCGTTTGGCGAAATTCAGCTCTCCAATGTTTAATGATAACAAATCATCTTTTCGGAACCATTTTAATCCTGCTACAATCAGTGAAATGCCATCATCAGACAAGTTCTCTTGATGATTTTCACCACTAAGTGTTATGCCTTTTAGCTTGTATCCACCACGATTCACAATTGATTCCATTTCATCTGCTCTTTGTCTCGCTTTATCATACGACGATTCACCACTTATGCAATCATCAACATAAATATCTTTCTTGATAATTTGACTGGCTTTTGGAAACTCTTGTTCGGACATATCAGCAATTTTCCTCAGGCCATACTCCGCTTGATTTCCAATTGGTTTAACTCCGTAAATAAGTGTTTTGATCACCTTTTCCTCGGGAATTTTAGTGGGATCAAGATTTTTGTGCCATATGTATCGCTGCATACACTAATCTCTTTCATCTAGACGAACAGTGTTGTACATTTTACTGATGTCGGTATGGATTCCGACTTGACGTATGGACCAACGTATAACAATCTCCTGAAGTTTATTTAGACCATTCTTTCCTTTGGCGAGAATGTCGTTAAGACTAGATCCTGAAGGCGTTGCCATGGACGCGTCAAAGACTACACGACAAGGAGTTGAGACGGATGTGGGCTTCCACACTGCCCTCCACGGAATGAAATTTTGAATAAGGTGATCTTTCAGATTTGTTTGGACATCAGAAGGAAGGTTCTTCACGTATTCAACGAATCCTAGCTTTTGGAGCTTGGCTTCCGATTCCAGCACATCCAATTTATCCTGAGTATTAGCGGGAAGGTTCAGCTTCTTCACTTGTTGACTATAAACTTTCAGTGCGACTGATTTGTTTGGTGCAAGGCGCTTCAAAGGGTCATACATCAATGGTAGTCTTGCAGTGGTGGTACAGGTTTCGGTATCAATCGACACAGACGAATTTATTACGGCTTGTTCGGCTTCCTCCTTTAGACTTATGGTCTCAATGGTATCATGTGACTTACAATCTCTACAGCTACGGCACTTAGTACAACGGTACGAAATAAGCGAGCCTGCGTTCTCTGCGGATTCGAATGACGTAAGAACATTTGATCGATACGAAAGAGTGGAATGCATGGTGTTTTGCGATTCCAAGATGGAGATTTTACGAACATGAGCAAGTTCCGTGAAAAATGTGGAAGAAAGGTGGGCGTCATGAGTGCGTGAGAATGACTCATGTAGGCCGCCGAGAACACCTGTGGTTCCATCGGAACCTCTGAAGACAGATTTTAATATTGATAAACCCGTGACTGACTGGAAGACAAGTTGTGGATGATAGCAAAAGTATGAAATTCCGATCATCATGTCGATTTTTCCACCAGCAAATTTTGGTAGTTTAGGAAACTTTTTCGATATTGCGCCTGCGGTGTTAATAAGGCTCTTTTCCGCTTCGCCGAGAGGATATTGCGGAAATTCCTCAGTTAATTTCTCTAGGCAAACTCCTAATAGCAACGCATAATTCCCGGTTATGAGCGGTAACTTGACCCGGTATAACCCATGATCAGATACGGTTTGTGAACCAGCAAGACCTCCAACAGATACTGGAACTTTCGATATCATTGTGGCATTTGGACCAAGGCGATTGACTGCATCTTGGGTGATCAGGAAATCACTGCAGCCTGAATCGAAGAAGATATTGAAGTTCTCCTTGAAGCTTGATCTGTTGAAGAATATAGATTCCCCGATCCTTGATTTCTTCTTCTGAGTCAGCAACATTTGCTTCTGAAATGTTTCGATCAGTACCATCTGGTTCTGCAACATTGAATCTAGGGATACTTGTAGTGTGGATAGCGCTGCTCGCATGAAAGGATAGCTTTATTTCCTTGGAAAACGAGGGTAAAGATGGATTTCTCATGCATTTTGCCTTGTAATGCTCTAGCAAGTCCTCATTTTCCTTGCAATCCTTATGCTCATCGCATAACAAAACATGTTTCTTTTTAGGATAAGATTGGTGAGATGGATGGGGACAAATGAATTCTGTTTGACAATCCCCTTTGGCATGGATTTTGCCTTTCGGCAAAGATTCGACAGGAAAAATACTGAATGACTTTTGACCCACTGGATCCGGTGGCAATATGTTCAGACTCTCCATCTTTTGCCCCACACAGAGAGCACTTCTTGTTATCTGGTCTTTCCCCAAAGAATGAAGATGAGCTTTTTCCACCCTTTTGACCTGAAGATGGTTTGGTCAACATTAGTCCCACAGAATCTCAATCTTGTTTGCTCAACTTTAAGTTCTTTTTCAAGAAACGATATTAGTCGATGCCAAAGCAACTTTTCATTAAACTCAATCTCACAAGATTCCTTTAGCCACTGAGTCATACGGGTTCTCCCCATTAGACGGTAGATCCTTTCAAATCCTTCTCCATAAAATAGGTATTTTTCGATCCGGTGCTTTTCGGCCAAGTTTAAAAGATCTCTCATTAAGCTAATGATTTGGCTGATTCCGGCTATTAACTTTTCGGGATCCTTGGTTTTCCCCAACTGAGAGACATTGTCCAGGGAGGCAACTTTCCTGGATAATAGAATTTTGGTATCCCCATAGGTAGCTTTCAGTCTTTCCCAGATCTCAGATATGTCTTCGACATGTTTTACCAGAGACAAAGCTGGCTCTGATAGGTGGTTGTTGATCAAAAGGTCTGGTAGCATTCTCTTAGTTGTGGTACGAAGGTAAAGTTTTTCAAACTCAGTCTGAAAGGTGTAGATATTCAAGGCTGAATCATACCCAGAAAATTTAGTGAGATTGATAATCAACTTCCCCTCTTTGATCAGATCCCGTTTGCTGAGCTCCCTCTTGTCGACTTCACTCTCAAGATCCTTTAGGAACCCATCTTTCTTATAAATAATGTAAGTGTAAGCCTTACCAAGTTCATCCACTGCCCTCTTTGTCACATCAGACTCTGCCGGGTACTTCAGGATATCTTGGTAGTTATGGATCACAGTCTCCAATTTCTTTGCTGACAACTTCTGTTTGTCTTTAAGCTTCAAAACTTGATCGTCAGTGAGTTTAGTGATGGTGGATTCACACCATTCGGATTTGAGTTCTGTTGCAATTCAGAGGGTGTTGTCGATTTGAAAAAGCATCGACTTCTCCTGATGTTCGAGAACAATTTTCTCGCCAGCAGCTTCCTTGGATTGGGCTTCTTTGGACTTTAAGATGCCACCTTTGATCATCAGTATGACGTCATCGAACTGTGCCTTGAACTGTAAAAGATATTCGTTGGCACCAATTAAACGTTTCGGCTTGAAATGCTTGGCCCTGAACTCTGTTCTTTGGACCTCCAATTTTGCTATGATTTCATGAGCTGGCATTGCGTCGAAAGAAATTTCGTCTACAAAATCTCCTATGTCATCCTTGAGGACTTCTACTTCGACCATCAAATCCTCGATAATGGATTCGCCTGGCTTGGCATTTTCTTCACCATCCGACATGGTTGGTGATTCGTTTAGTGAAACTCGTTCACCACGGGTATGTAGGGCTCTGTAATCGATACGTTTGGCTCTCCTACTCATCTATCTCATTATACGAGCTGTTTGAATGTTGTGCGAACAAATGTTACAAACGCTACGACTCGTCTCGATATCTGTTCGCACAACAAGGGGTGACAGAGATATATGGCTATCTACAGTATATACCAGTTGGCAAGACCAGACAAGTCTTTCTTTCATGGGTGTCAAAGTTGTAAACCAACTGGTAACCTTGTAACAGTTGACGGTATTTGTCAAATGGTTGTTTGCAGTTGAAATGCTTTGCAAAATTTCGCGTGGATTTAATTTCGCAAATTAACCTAAACATGAACATATTTTACCAAAATTGCATAATGGTTTTGATAATTTTATTTCTAAAATTGTAGTTTCAAAAATTTTGTGTGGATTTATTTTCGCAAATCGGCAAACTCACACAATTTCGCTAGACAAATTTTTGTGAAAAGGGAAAAAAATCGCGAAAAAATTAATCCTATTAAAGTCGGCCATTTTGAGCTAAAAAGTCTGTTTTAGGGTACGGGGCAACCCTGCTATATCACTTGGAGTAAAATTGAACTTCCAATTACAAGTCTTTTTTGTTTTGTTTAGAAAATCAGGCAAGATGGTGTTTGAGGAACTCGTAGGATATTATGATTTCATCCTACAAACTGGTGATGTACGATCGGCTTCCATGCCATTTATCAAATCACCAAAATA
>JAUJPO010092337.1:0-23775 GCA_032270745.1 Tiaropsis multicirrata | reverse complement strand
CATCATTTTTTCATTGTTAGCCATATTCTTCAAGATTTTGAAAAGTTAACTGCGTCCGAAAGGTTTTTCTCTCCGAACCTTCAAGATATATTCAATAATTCGAATGTAGAAAATTTGCCACCTTTTTAGCCTGTTGGATAGGCTCATTTTGAAATTTACAACCTATAAATTTCATTTAGATTTATCTATCGGTGGCATGTTTAGTTTAAGCTATGGCTAGTTTATAACTTTTTTTAAAATGATAATATAATTTGGAAGAATCTTTTTTTAAACAGCTAAAAGTTGAAAATATCTAGACTCACAGACAGAAACCTGTTTTTAAACTAGCTCAAAATCATTAAATCAAATCAGATCAGATGTTTTTATCAAGTTTTTAGCGGAAGTACTCCAAAGACAAGATTGTTAAAAATATACTCTGTTTTTCGTTTTCAGATGAAACGAGTGAATTATTCGAGGCGAATGGATTTGACGTGGAAGAAAATACATATGTATTCAAAAGGACTGTCAACGTAAAAGAAGAAAAAAATGTTCCAAGAGTTTTTGTACAAGGAAAATATCGTAAAAAAAATTGAATTTCTGTTGTTCCCGTTTTTCTTTTATTGTCTTTAAAATAACAGATTCGCAGCAAATTATCTCCATCTCAGAAAGATTTTTAATAAAAAAGGTCTCAATTCTTTTCATCGAGTTTTTTCTTGTTTGAGTTTGTAAATTATCCGGGTAAAGTTTTCGCGACTGAGTTGTTTAATATTCTTAAAGGCACTTTTGCAGGATTTGTGCAGAGCCTGTTTTTCCTGTTTCTCCTATTTTTCCTGTTTTTGACCGATTTTCCTGTTTTCCTGTATTTTTGTCAGTTTTAAGACAAAAATCCTGTTTTTTTCTTAAAATTAGAAAATTGCAGACCAAAGTCCTGAAAAAGTCCTGGAATTAGAAATACAATGAAAAGACTGTAATTTTATTTTAAACATGGCAGTTTTAGCCATTCTGAAGACGGTAAAATCTCAAAAAAATTTCCTCTGACCCAACTATGGTGGGTCCTCCAATTCTTGGTTTTCATAACATAGGAACCATTGGGTACAAGTACACTATTATTGGATCACATTCTAACCGAAATTTTAAGAACTAACTTTATTTCAACCGTCCTTGAAAAATATGAAAAAGTCCTGGAATTCTTTTAAGAGAAAAATTTGACCAATATTTTCCTTAAAAGGTTAGCCTTTGAAATATTGCAAAGTAGGGGTCGGAGGTTTAAGGCTAAAAAGGAGGTGTTGGGAAAAGGGTGGGGTTATTATTATTCAAGAGGGCTACAAATGTTCGTCTGACCTCACCATGGTGGGTCTTTCAAGGTTTCACAAAAATGAGAAGCATTGGATATTATATATTGGATATAAAAGTAGATTAATTTTGGGTCATATCCTATTCAAAAATTTAAAGAATTTCCTTTCAGTAGATTAAGTGGGCAGCCTGAAAAAGATTCAGTGGTCGCGCAAAGCCAAGAAAGGCGGATCTTGGTAGGGGTCGGAGCATTTTCAAAAAGAAAGGAAGGGGATACCAAAGTAGGGAGTGATTTTTGAAGTAATGCACCTATGCATTAGTTCTGGAATTAGTTTCAGTGCTGAAAAACCCTCTTGTAAAATTAGAAAGTTTCATCAAAGTCAGTTTTTGCTATATAATTCCTGTTTTTTTCGATATTTTAGGACTGTTCTTTTCACTGTCAATGAGCCTGCTTTTTAATGGGAGGGCTGTATGGACACTGCTTTTGCTTTTCTCAGAGAATTTTTTCTTTCATCGAATGTAATATACGAGAAATTCAACATTGTCGAATTTGTTTACGATCTTCGGCACATAAAATCTGCAAAGTGCCTGCTTCTCTATTGAATATCATAAATCCTATTCAATACAAGCTGTTTAAAAGAATTTTCCTTTGCACGGTTGTCCAACCTTTGACCTCCTATCCAGCCGCCTACTCATTTCAGCTAGATGTATCTTTGAATCAACCCAAAGAATGGTATTCAATATAGCATAGTTCCATACAGCCACTTATCATCAAAACAGGAAGAGCCTATTTTGAGAGATTATACGATATACTCTAATTTTAGAAATCTTCAAGTGGGAAGATTAAATAAAACGCCAGGACCCGTGTTTATCATATCATTCAAATCATTCTTGTTTTGGTCAAATACCAGCAACTGACCCCAACCGTTGCTTATACTATAATGTTCCCAGACTCGTTTCCTTAGATGCTCAATACATGACTGATTGTATTAATGTATGCTCTACTACTAAGATAAAAGGGATCTTGAGCAGGAAATTTATTGAATTGAGCATTTACCCCAAGTGTTTTTTAATGTTAATGCTAAACTATTTCGGTGAGTTTTGTATGTCTGAAAATAGAGGGCAGTATCCGGTAAGAACAGTGGCTAAAAAAGAATATGAATATAAATAACACTATGCTTCCTTGATCGTTATGCAAAAGATAATGACTTATGTGTTTCATGGGAAAATAAAGATTAAATATCAATACTAGTACACCATGAATCAAAGAATCCCTAGGACAGGTCATTATAAACCTGCAGCAAAACTCTAGGTCAAACGTCGGTTATTTCGGTCTTGTAATACTATATCTACTCTTTTTTGGAGGGGAAAATATCCTTTTCTTTTTTTCGTATGCTAGTGATGATTAAAGGACGCATTTGTATAGTCAGTTCAAACCCTGTTCTGGGTCAAGTGATATATATGAATTAACCCTGTCATTCTGTATTTCCCTTATGATTTTGACTACAACGAGTGAATAATATAGTTTCCTTAAATTTCTATATCTTAGCTAGAAAATGTAAAGAAAAAACGATACAACGAAAAGCTATACACAAAGAGAATTGGAATTAAAGCAAAAATCTTCTTCTGAGATGATTGTTGGTAGTTAACAAGAAACGCAACGCCCATGAAGTTTAAGATTATCAATATTCCAACCGGTTATCATGACTTCAATTCAAATAAAGAAACCAAGGAAAAAGGTTCTCAACCAAAATAATGTCAGGTATGAATGAATAATATTTAGAACTATTACTAAAATGCTTAGCCTTAGGTTAATCTTTAAAGTTTTAAATAAATTATTAATGTTTTTGTGTGACTTAATCTCTCAATTTGCTTTTCTTTCAATTAATACTATCTATTTTCATAGGTATGTTGCATGTGATTTGATATGGTTCTGGTTTGGCTGAAGATTTGCATGGCAAAAGTAGTGGCGATGAGAGAAAGTCTACAATCCCCACAGAAAAAGTGAATATGTCAATAGAATGTCCGTGGTATGTCAATAATTTCTCTGTATAAACTTTAGATATCTTATTTTGTTTCGAAAGCTCGAAAGTTTCAAATAACTGCATCAATTGATTTGTTTGAAAATAACTTCAGACCCGTGTTAAATTCTGCACTCCAGTCTCATATAACCTGATTGATTGTTCAGATGGTGAATTTTCTATCGGTGTTCTATAAACTAAAGCCATAAAAGACGGGATGACGTCTGAGGAAGCTTTATCGTACCGGTAGGAAATTCACCATCTAAATTTCCGGTTTATCTAAGAGATAAGTAGCAAGCATTCCGGCACGATCTTTTCCATATTATCCTCTTAATCCTTTAATTTATGTATTTGAATATGGGGTTTATTGCTCCTAATCCTTTACTATAAAGAGTGGGAAAAGAAGCCTTTAAGTCTGCGTTAAACAGGTTTTAAATAACATTGACATGATTCAATTGATAAGATTCATCATAATTACATCATCAATCGGCTATTCCTTTTAAATCGAGTACCCACAAAGACGTCATGACATCTTATAATTTGTAAAGGATACGGGGGTTGTGACCACTCATCTCTCACATAATTTCCTTTTTTTTCCTCTTCTGTCCTTCTTTCCTTCTTTCTCGTATAATCCTTCATCAATAGTTCAATTAAGTTCAATTAAGAATTGAACAGTTTTATGTAGATTCTTTTTTTGTATCCTACTTCGGGCACCTGAAATATCTCGTTCTGTGTTCGTTTTTTCATATTTGGTTTTTAAAAATGGTTTGGACTTGCATGTTTCTTTCTATTCGAATGTTGTGGCCCTGCCTTTGATTTGGTTTGTTTTTGTATTGATAGCAAGAAGCCTAGCTGCATGAAGGCTCAGCAGAATTGAAATGAGAAAGCTGAGGAGAATTGAAGATAGGGTAGATAGCTTTAAAGAGCAAGACTGAAAGCCTATAATAATGCCAATGTCATGAAAAGTGACTTTAATACACAACAAGACGACTTAAAGTCGAAAATTTCCCCTTCTATAGATATTAGTGATTGATTGATTGATTTTAATTTATCAATCTTAACTACATTTATAGTTTCAATTGTTATGTTTTGCAGGCAAAAGCCAAAAAAAAGTTTGTCCGATAACGATTTATTTACATTTATATAATTATATCGAGACAGAAAAACGTATTACATCCAAATATATTCACTCCTCTACACTGTAGATCAGGAGATACAATGTCGTTTACAGTCGTTTTAAGCTTTCAAAAATTGCATAGTTATCCATTTTTTTAGACATCGAGCTTCCTGACTATAATAAATGTAAACAATATCATTAAAAGAATCAATAAAAGCACAATGAAGAAGTCAATCAAAAAATTCCATTAAAGCTTCTAAAAACTTGATTCTCTCTTTAATTCCATCAGAAGAAGTTAGTGAAGAATACAGAAAAACAATGTTAAAAATACCTTAAGTGAAGAAGTTTTAGCAGAAATAATTTTCACTTTTGAATTTGGGTGTAAAATTAAATTCCGCGAAACACAGAAAAGTAAAAAAAGGCAAAATAATTGGCCCATAAATTACTGCATAATCTAAAAACCTAAATTCCACAAAAGTTTCTTTCCAGTTATGCTTGATAAATTTCAAGTCCAATAGAAGAAATGTAAGTGTCTGCCATTCATTACAGTGAAAAACATAAAATCCAAAAAAAACATAACTTGTACTGTACTCTAGTATATTTTATTAATTTCCAGTAACATTTTGTCATATATTCGTACACAATACGTTGTCAGAGTCTTCCTCAAAATCACAAAGGAGCTGCGCGTTAAATATACTTGATATTCCAAGGTACGTTTTAGCATAATTATGCCAAATTAAGTCGAACAGAAGAAAATTGTAAGTGTTCACCATCTAACATCAAATCACCACAGTGAAAAATGCATAGTCCAAAAAAACATAAATTTTCTTCTATAATCCAGACCGTCTTAATCAAAATAATCGAATTAAATTAAATTAAATTAAACTTTGTCGAACTTTTTCATTCGATTAAATTTTGATTCAGTAGTTTGATATCTAGTTCGATTAAGAGATTAAGAGCCTGGTATAGTTTGGTGAAGGATACTTTTAAATCCTCCTCAAATTTATGAAGGACCTGTGTGTTAATATACTTGATCAATTTCCAGTTAAACTTTATCATAATTATCTCCAAGTTCAACATAGGTGTCCCCCATCAAATCAAAGAAAAACTACAGAATAATATAATTTTCACCCATAATTTAGTGAAGAATACTTGATTCTTCCTCAAATTTACAGACAAACTAACCGCGCGTTAATATACTTGATCAATTTCCGGTAATTCTTTTATAATAGTTATCTCCATATCCAATAAAAGAAATATATGTGTCCACCATAAATCGCAGTTGTTGTCCACAATTTGATGAAAAATTCTTCACTTATTCTCAAATTTACACATGAACTGTACTCTACTATACTTTATTAAATTCCAGTAACATTTTGTCATATAATAATGTTCAAAACCAACAGGAAAATTTGTTTAGAATGTTTGGTATGAAAAAAGCTTTTTTTACAAGGTTTTTTTTGCCTTTTTTATTGGCCTAAAATGATATTTGATACATGACAGTCATGGAATCCAAACAGAAACAATTTTTTTTGCAACACTTAGACTTATGGAAATCTAGAGGATTTAAATCACTTTGCATTTCCTTTTTATTAAATCCTAATAGGCCCTCATCAATATATATTTCGCTTGGCGAAAACTGGAACGATGGTTCCGCAACTCCTTTTATGTTGACTTTTTGTGTAGAGGAGTTCCCATTTCTAGGGACTGTCGACAATGGAGTGCTTTTCCAATTTATTCCGATTTTGACAACATTTGGTTTATTAAACATTCTTTAATGATATATATTTTTTGTTGAAAGCACGAAAATCAACTTTCATTGCCAATGTCATTAAAAAGTTGAAAACAATTTAACTTTAGCGAAAACAAGCCTCAATAGAGAATTGACTTGGCTTTATTTCTTTGTGACAATAAAAATGTTGCACTTATTAGTATAGATTATTTGAAAACACGCTTGCACATAATACCTTTCAAAGCGTAACGAACCTTCTTATTACCAGCCAAATTGAAAATAGGTTTGGTACAAGCTAGTACCAAAGGCTTATGCTAAATAAACTTTGTTGAACAAATGTTTACATTTATTTGATATAAGGATATGTCGTTATGACGTTTTAGATTGAGCGATAGATGAAAACATGCTATCTGTAAGGAATTATATGATGACACCAGGAATTTTTATACTTAAGCCTCATTAAAATCACCATGCCACCGCGTGCCACCAAAACACTTTTATCCCATTGTAAAGTGAAGATCTTGAAATTTATCATATCTAAGTAATGGCACTATTTCAATCTAAAATTTTAGTACTGTTTAATACGCTTTCCTAAATCATTCTTGCATGAAGAAATTTCCAAAATGCGATTTGAGAAATATAACTGTAAAGCTTTTCTGATTTTGATCTGTCAGTGAAAGCATAAAGACGAGAAGCAATACGGCTTTTAAGGAAAAAGTTTATTAAACATTTTTCAAGATCAATGATCTTTGAGCCGTCATGACACAGTTGTCCTTTGCGGACAATGCTGGAACATCGATTGTTTTCAGAAACAATAGATAAACAATGCCTTGCTCTCCACCGTTTTATAAGATGTTTATCCAGAGTTCTATTATACATCCTTGATGAAATATAAACGAAATATTTACAGACTAGTTTCGTCGATTTTTTCTAAGGCATCATATAACAAACTTTCTAGGTTTAAACTTTTTTCAGTTCTTCAAGCAATTACGCTTTTCTTACCGGCTGAGAAAGTCTTCCTTTACGGATTTCAACAACGTCTTGAAATTTGCTGTAATTGAATAGAAGACAAATCGGCTCATCTAAAAGAAGCAGCAGAAACAACTTTGCATATTTTATGTGTCTTTGCTGTTAAAAATTGACAAAAAGTCCAGGATTTTCCACAATTTGTTTCAAGGTATATTGTATATTGTTACCGCGATTTTTGCCTGCATGTACTTTGAGGGTTGGTCGTCAAAATCGGCTTACAGTGTCGGATATAGGAGGTAGCAGACTTTCTTATTCAAAGAGAGTAATTAGTTACCATATAAGGTAATATGGTAATTAGTGAACTCTCCTCCATTGGTTATAGCCTGCCTATCCGATGAAAATGGTAGAAATACTCCACATGGAAGAGGATCAGAAAGAAGTTTGCAAACCTACCTGTATCGTGGTTAACGATCGGTTGTGTTGTCATGTATTGAGCAAACGAATCCAGTGAATCGTACATTTCTGGACCAAAATAACATTGACCAGTAGATGCATTGAATTGTAAAAAGAAGTGCTTGAACGAATCACCATCACGCCTAAAAAAATATATGCGATTTTGACATACCTTAAGGGAATAAATTAATGCGAGAATAAATTAATGCGGAATAACTTAATGCGGAATTGATTAATGCGGAATTGATTAATGCGGAATTAATTAATGCGAATTTGGCCCTAATTCGCATTATTAAATTCCGCAAAACTTAAAATTTTCGAAAATTCGCATTAATTAATTCCGCATTTTTTCAAATTTTGGTGACTTTGACGACGAAAACTAAAAAACTTTCTTTTGTCAACATAAAAGCCCGTATTTGTCTATATTCTCCTTCAAATTACCAATATTAAAGTATCTTTTGAGAGCTTAACCTTTTGTTAAGCATTTATTTAGGGAAAAAAACTTTTTTATAATCATCATTCGCATTAATTAAGTCCGCAAAATCTTGAAATTTAGGCCCATTCGCATTAATTAATTCCGCAAAACATATGAATTTTCGTGCGTCATTCGCTTTAATTAATTCCGCATTAATTTATTCCCTTAAGGTATCAGATAAATATCACATGGCAAACTAAGAACAGTATAGTTAAAATTTTGAATCTCAAACGGTTATTAGTTTTGTTCGATTTTCGATAATGACTCTGAACTAGTCCAACTTTTTGTTTTTTTCCATCCGTAATTTGTTAAAAATTTTACAATTTTAAAATAAAATGTGGGTTACAATGAACGGAAAAAAAGTATAAAACCGACACAAGGATAATAAAAATGTGGGTAGGTGTATTCATGAGTTTTTCAGCTTGATTTATAGTAGTTTGCTTGTAAGGGTATGGGTGAAAAAAATTCGGTTGGAAACGAAGTGTTCAGTGAAAGCCAATCGGTCATAGTTAACAAAGAACAAAGCGACTTACTTTACGGAAACCGCATAATGCGTATGTCTTGGGCTTTCGCGTAGCAAAAAGGTTCCATTGACACAATCAGCCAATAAACATTCAGCCTGGTCACGTGATTGTTTACCAACATACCAACTTAAAATAAACATATTTCTATAATAAAGACTGGAAACCATTCAGTTTGTACTAATTATTACACATGCAATCTTAGTTCCAGACCTCCTCGGAATATCTAAAGGGCACAAAACAAATCCGTTTGTGTTCAAATTGTTAACTAAAGAAAACACAACAACTTTCCAGATCAGACTTATTGTTTATTATACTGACTTGATTTACATAATTATTTGAATAATATAAGAAATTTCTAATATGATGGGTTAACAAAGACAGTCTTGAAGATTTGTTCATTTACATAAGTTTATAGAGAATCGAATTATATGAATTTTTTTTACTAAAGTTAAAATATTACCTGATTTGATCAATCGATTGAATGACTACACGATTTCTGTTATTTGAATTTGGTATTCGATTTACATGATGCGGCACAACATCTGCGTAGCTTTTTCTAATGTTGTTGTTCGTTGCCATGGGTTAACATTGCTTCTGAAGTTGCTTGTTGTTGTTATTTGGTTAATTAGTTGATGAGGTTGGTAAGGTGTTAGTTGGCCGTTAATTTCCTTTGTTAGTTTTGTTTCGCAATCTTTTGGAGTATACTATTCTATAAAATAAGGATTGGAAAGTTAGCTTTGGGTTTGGTTTAGAAGGCTTGATGGAAATCTCGAAGAAAATAAATAACCTTATAATTTTGGTCATGTTGATTTTCTTTATTTTAAACTTCATTGCATTATATACAAAATCAATAATAAAAATTTATATTTACAAGGTATAATTTCCATAAAACAGGCCATAAAAACCTCTTATACAACCCTTTAAGGCAGTCTACCCAGATACCCCGGGGGCCCAGAACTTAGGGAGATAACAAAGTTCGAAGAATAATCTCGAAAACTTATGAATTTTGCAACCATTCCAAGAACTTTTTGAACCCTTAGATGGACTTTAAAAGGTAAAACAAGCATATTTTTTCGAAAATAAATCTATTTACAGTGTATTACTAAATAAAATACTGATCGTCCGTGATTAAAAAAATGCATTTTATGCTGTAAGTCTTAAAGAATTTCAGCCAATGAGCAGTTTGGCTTTTCTAGCCAAATTCTACTGAGATTGTGAAAACGGTTTAGCGAATTTAGTTTGGACCAAAAGGTAAATAGCGAGGTTACTTTAAGCGATATAAATTATAGTAGTGCTCCGCGACTGTTGCCCCGCAAAGTCTAGAACGCTCGATTTGCTGTTTGAACGTTCTCGTTCACATCTCACCGTCGTCCCCCGATTTATCTCGCTTAACGTAACCTCGCCATTACCTTCCAGATTGTTCTCCTAATTTTACTAATATGCTCATTCGCAAATGGTTTATTCCAAACAATACCAACATGATTGCTTCACATACCTCTTCAACGGTACTGCTACTGGTTATTTCAACCTCTTGTTATAAAAATCCTAAAAAAAAAACACACATAAAAGATGAGATTCTTGTGGAATTTTTCTGATAAAGAATTTTGTTTTAAAGTTTGATACATTGATTTTTAAAATTGTTTATTGCAAGTGTTATGAGTAGAGTATAGAGACCTATATGTCTGTATATGTGTTTTTATCATCTGAAAACAATTCTGCTCAAACGTAATTTGACCAAGCACTAAAATAATTATTTCTCTTTTTTTGTTTTACTGTCATAAAAGTCAACTTTTTCTTAGAAATCACTGAAAAAATTGACAAACGAGCTTTTTATATAACAATATACGCTTTCTGAGAATGTTCAAGACAAAATTTGCTTAAAAGTTTAGAATGTTTGAAATTTTAGATCTTCGACCCATTTTGCCTTTTTTTTGTTTGAAGAATAGGTTTACTTATTAAGAAATGGGTTCATTTTAAGAATACTTGTAATATTATCTTAAGTGAAAAGTACGGTGGCCGAGAAGTGCAAAAATGTTACTTTCTTGTGTTTTTGAGAGAATCTTTCTTTTTGTGCGGGAATGTTTTTTCAAGCGATGGCTATTAGATTTCTGATCAGCACCGTGACATTGTAATCAAAATGGTAACCATACGACAACAAATACCATGTGATAAATACAGAGATTGGACGCGGAAATTTTTCTATAAGTCTCCCAAAAGCCCCGGAGGGGATTCGAACCACTAAATTCATGATATCAATGATTCTGAACCCAACCCTATCCGTCAGACCACCGAGCCATATATAGGGGTAACAGTAAATACGAGTAAATGAGTTAAGGGCGTCCAGGGCTGCACATAGGCAACGTGCCGCCCGATGGTACCTTTGAAGTGTCTGACAGGGTCCAAATAATTTACTTTGATAGGGTCGTTTTTTTGAAAATTTTAGCCACTTTTCCAAAAAATGATGAGAAATTTTGTTCTTTTGGTTTCTGACAGGGCCCAAAAATCAGGCAAGTTAAAAAATTAGTTTTCAACCTTCGGTCGACACGTCCCCGTCGGTCGTTAAGGTCAGCAGTCGTTAAACCCAACCTCCTAGCAATCGCTTACCCTCGTATTTATTTCGACTCGCAGCCCTAACCCTAACTGGAATTGATAGTAATATATTATACATATTTATACATGGTGCTTTTGACGAATCAAAAAATAAAAATAGGTCACATGAAGTCAAAATTATTTTTCAGCCCTATCAAAAAAAGAAAGATTCTATCCAAAAAAAGAAAGATTCTCTCCAAAAAAAGAAAGATTCTCTCCAAAAAAGAAAGATTCTCTCCAAAAAATGAAAGATTCTCTACCAAAAAAAGAAAGATTCCCTCCAAAAAGAAAGATTCCCCAAAAATTTGGCAACATTTTTGGCCTTCTCGGCCACCGTAGAAAAGTTATAAGATTGTTTATCTATAATAAATAAATATTCTTATGAAAAGGAATGTTCAATCTACCCTTTCAATCAATTTCCGGTTTGTGGAGTCGAGCTTTTGGAATTTGACTAAATTTAAATTACGCCTATGACTTGTATTTAATGGATAGCAATTTAATACCTCAGAAAGACAGGAGAGAGGGAGAAATATTTATTTTACACTTACAATTTTCCACTGGAAGAAATTCATCCAATCTTTAGCTTCGTTGGGTGTACTTGCATAGAAATAAAATGTCCTGTGTGGAAACACCAATCTAAATTCAAAAAGTTATTTTCTGATACTTTTAATACTTTTTGATCATCTAGTATCTAGACACCGCAATGCACACTCCCAGACACCGCAATGCACACTCCCAGATACCACGTCAGTCAAAAAGGTTGTAGACTTTCTTTAAATATATTAGAAAATCAGCAAAACCACAGTATAACGGCTCTCTTAACCCCACTCAATACTTTTGAAAGCGGTATATTGGTATATGGTAGCAGCTGACCTGATTTTACATCAACCTTGAGAAGGAAAGAGCACATTTCTAAACATTGTTCTCACTGTTCTCTCCCGTTAAAAGAAAACATGTTTTAATTCTCAAACTTTCTCCGCCTCACAAAAAAATGGTCCCAGGCTGGATATAAAGAAAGACAGCTTCAGTCAAAATGATTCACACAAATAAAATCACTCCTTACTATAGATAATCTAGACGTTTTCAATCACAGACGCGAAAAGGAACTTTGGCGGTTATGAATGAGGCTATAGTAGCCTAGCACGCCAACTATATCACCTCATTTTCAAAACGAAGCGAAAATGAAAGTTACATATTACTTAAGTGACTCCACATAAGAAAACTAAGCAACAAAGTAAACAACTTGACCCTAGCGATACACATGGCGAGCCTCATAGAAACCGGAAAGAAATGACAGCACTGACAAATGACCACAAATCTTACCCTACATATCCAGATATAATGTAATGAGAAGTTCTTTAAAAAATAATAAAAGCTTAAAGCGAAACTTATTTTTAATAACTTTAAGTAGTACTGCAAGGAAACAAAAAGTACTTTAACCGAACGAAGCAAATATCAAAGAAAGAGAAAAGTCAAAGTTAAGTGAATGCTAAGAACAACGATATTGTCATTATGTATAGGATTCCAGAAATAAACAGACATTTTAAGTATGTAACCAGAGAAGCTACACTGAGAGCAATATGATGTTGTATGATGTTATAATATGAATTGTCAATTACAAACGAAAAATGAGAGATGAGGTAAAACACATATCAAAAGCAGACACATGAACATGCTAATCTCAATTTAACAACACAACAAAAACCAGTAGATTAAACACACAATGTAGATAATTTAAAGCAATTACTTTAAAGAAAGCACACCATGGATATTGAATGATTGGCATGAAAAAATAATAATGTTTATAAACTGTTAACTTAGTAACAGTATATTTTTTTGTAGACACCCACGCCCGCAACGAATAGATGAAAGAGCGTAGTAAGCTAACTGAGGGCCTCGTATACCACTTTTAGATTGTCTCCACAACTTTATATAGAATAATAACTTCTCCAAGACATTTATAGAAGTGCGGTTATTTGATCTGTTAACTTATCAATGAGGGAATTATATTGCTTAAAGCAAGCTTGAAGTTTGGAGCTTGAAGCAGTTAAGTAACTGATTTCAATCAAAAGGAAAGAAAAAAAATACTATGACACTTACTGAAAAGAATTACGTTTTTGGTCGATGACAACTTTTTCGACGCATGTGGCTGTGGAGATGTCAAGATCTCTGATCGGTTTGTTACTCTAGTAGAAGAAATATTGATGTTCGTTCCCAGCTGACACAGAACGTTGTCTTGTGATGTCCAAAAAACATTGTTTCAACGTCAGAACGTTGTTTGGACATTGAAACAATGTTGGAAGAGGTTTTGTGTCTGCTGAGTAGTAATGGTAAATTGCCATGAAAATGTTCTTTGGGAAAATGTTCTTTGGGAAGGATGGTTTTTGTAATACAGTTAGTTCGAAAGTACAACTTTTCAAATTGTATTTTGATCTTGCATACGTGAGAAGTAAATTTTACGACAACGAGTATGCGAAAAGACAATTTTCAAAAAAACTACCATCCCCTTTGTAAAAAAATATCCAAAGTAAAAAAAAGCATCATAGTTGATATAAGCTCCCAAACAGATTGGAGGCGAGGTGGACATAATTATTGAGAAAGGCAAATTATACAAACCCTTCTATTTTCGAAATATTTCAGTGACTTCTTGTCAATAGTAAACCATCGTCGTTTCCAATTCTATAACACCAAACAAAAAGTAGACACACATTATTTATAAGAACAATCCATATAAGAACATACGACTTCACAAGCATTAGAAAGCCTTAAGAACATATTTTTTTTATACTCTGATAGAGGTTTCTTTAGAAAATTCTTTAAAACAGCTAAAATGGCATTTTTTTTAAATAAGTAAAATTGAGAACAAAGTAAGAAGTCCTAGTCACAAAAGTTCCAGTTTTTGTTAACCATTATCTTGATGATCTACAGTGTCTACAAAACAGGGTTTTAAGTCTCGATGTTTTTGCTAGAATGTCGTTAAATTGTCATCTAATGACGAAGAGAAATACTTTTTCGAATACTCGAAAGTTTGAAATACATCAATTAAAAATAGCCTCATAATCAAAGGAGGAAACAATTATTTAATTCCTGTGTCTATATATAGTCAAAACCGTGTGCATTATAACATTTTACCTCATTTTGTTATTAAAATGTTTCGATTGAGCAAGATTCCTTTCTTAAAAACGAGTTCTTTTTTCGACCTTTTGTTGAATGATCGAAATTAGGTTTATACGCACTTTGGCGCTCCACATTCTCAAAATGGTAAATTTCGCGGATTGTAATTATTTTCGTGATTGATGTGATTTTATGGAAAGTTTATGGGTCTATTTTTGCCTAAACAGATCAAAATTCAGCGAAAATATCTCCCTTAAGGTACAAAAGTGAACCGGTCGCTGTCTGTTCCCAATAACTCTCTTAAAAACGAAGAGTAATCGACTATAGGAATAGAATCCACGACCTCTAATAGTAACTGCGCAAAAAGTAAAAAATAATTTCTTCAAAAAAATTAACTTACAGTTCTTATGGCACCTCTTTTATGCAAATAACCCGATTTTGAACCCGACTAAAATGAAAAAGAAAAAGATTGGAAGATGACCCAAAATGAAAAACAAATGAAAAATAAAATCGTAATCTTCTTACAAGTGCTGCTTCATTATATATCCTTGAAGTATTCGTTTCAATTCTAATCATCCTAAGTTCGAACACACTCAACATCCGGTGACACCCTATCCACTGGAAAAGTAGGTAAAAAAAACTGACTGGTCCCCCTCAAAAATAGCATAGAATTTCCCCGCTGACGGTCCATCCCCATTGAAAAAAAAAAGAATCTTGATCGACTAAATTCATCAACCCACCAATTTTTCAAACAATAAACAATATAATTTCATATCCCCAGTGGAAAAAAATTCGATTTTGATATAAATCCATTTGATTTTTCAAATCTCTTTATTCGTGTCCACCGACAAAAAGATTTCCACCGGGTCACCGAGATAGGGGGTTCAAACGAGTTGAACTTTGAGAAGAGATTTGATCCAAAGGACCCTAACGTCTTACACGAGATACTGAACACTCGAGTTACGAATTCGAAAAATTCCAAATTTGCTTTTTGATATTTGAGTTATGCTTTTGCACTTTTTTGACTAACTTGAGTGAAAAAGCAAATCAAAAATTTATTTAACTCGAGTAAATTTTAACCCGAATATTTAGGCCTTCTTACATGAGGAGTGACATCTTGTTTTTTGAAAAGATTTGCACCGCCTTCAATGTGTTCAACAGGTTCCATATAATCATCGGGTTCGTTGTCCAAATCAACATTCAAAGGGTTGATCAGTGTAACTGGAACATCTAAGAACAAGTTAAGAATATTTTAAGACTTGATTTCAGAAAAGTTAAGAACATTCTTTTTGAATTTCGGACAAACTGAAGCTCCAGATTAAAAGGTTGCTCAACGTAACTGGAACATCCTAAGAATGTAGTGGGTGCTGGATTGAAAAATAATTCTATGACGTTGAACGATGTTGACATTTTGAACGATGTTGAAAAAACGTTCTGCTGGTATGTGAGATGTTTTGGGTAAGTAAAATCCGTATTGGGCAAATGTAGGGATGGGTGCAACTTCTATCCCTAAAATGCCCAACGATGTGTTGTAACTTCAATCAATCAACACAAGGGTCACCCTGAATTATTACCCCACTTATTCTTCGCCTTTCTCTTTGATTGCTGTAGTACTAAGTAGAGAGGCGTCGAGTACCATTTGATAATTGGGCCTACAATAGTTGGAGGGTACTCTTCAAATAGACTGCGGTCATTAAAATATATAACCATCCATACCGTTATCTCGCGATAAAATTGGACATGATTCGAAATGATCCAGCAATTCTTGCATCGTATAAAACGAAGCATTCCCAAAGATGTAAGACTGTGTTTTGGCATTAAAAGACAGCATGAAATGTTTGACGGCGCCTTCGCAACGTACAGACACGGCGTAGTCGTCATGACGGCGACTTTTACGTAAGAGATATGTTCCTTCTAAAATTCCATCAGACAGGAGGAGAATTTCGGCTGCCGTACGTTGCATGTCACCATGGTACCAGCTACAAATTAAAACATAACAATATGGTAAAAGAATGGACAGAAAATGATCAAAGTCCACTGATCTGTATCTCAATCCACTGGATCGGCTATCTATTCCCGTGAAAAAGTGTGTTCAATTTTGGCAAAAATCCACTTTGTTGTTTCCGAATTCTGCAGTCTTACTCTGCTAAAAACTGAAAACAACATGGCTCTGACTCGCAGTAACACCGACCTCACTTTCAAAACAGCGAGAAGACTAATCCAGTGGATAAAGATGGAGATCAGTGTCAAAATCAATCAAAAGAATAGGTTACTATCATTTGTATATTTTGCAATCGGACGTTGTAATCCCAACAGGGCGGAGATTTAACATATCTGATTGGATGATGATTTAGTGTGTTTTTAAGGTTCAAAATTTTATTAACTGCCAAATTAAGGTGTTTTAATCAACCACATGCGCCCATGATACTAATAAAATACCTTATCAATAAATTACCTTAAGGTTCTACTAAGAGATTGGCGAGGTCATGAAAGGAACTATTTAAACGCGTCTGTGGTGGTCTGTTAATAATTCGTCTAAGCAAAACTTGTGAAGGAAAATCTATGTACAGGCCACCACAAACGCGTTTAACGTCCTAAATATCCTCTTGCTTAACCTCGTTAGTAATAAAAGAAAAGTTGAAAATCCGAAAGGTTCAAAAGATCTTGAAAAAGAAGATGAAAAATAATTCATAAAGAAGATACCTAATATCTTCAAGAGCCGCAGCGTTACTCTTTGATCGTCGTCGTCGAGTGACCTCTTGATTGAACACTATATCTTCATACCCTAAACCCATCTTTGTTTGTTGTTGAAAGAATAAAACTATTTGACGTTCCTTAACATTAGTTTGTTCTTTGTTGACATTTTTTTTCTTCTGATTTTGATTCTCTAAAGCGAAAGAAAAGTAGACAGTGATCTTGGTCTTTTCCACAAACAACCCATACCCTCAGTGTTGGAGAAAGTCATTTTTCAAAAATTACACCCCCTGGATTTCGTAACAAAATTCTTGAACCCTCTGGATTTTCAATATTTACATTTTTCACACCCTCCCCTTGATTTGCATGTCGAGGATATGGAATTTAGCACCCAGTCCCCTGGATATTACATACAGACCCCTTGAATTTTTAACCATAGTTACCCTCCTGGACGTGTCCGACAGACTGGTTGGATAAACACTATATAGTACAGATTATCACCCATGTCTTAAAGATGTGGGTAGTCTGATCTGGATGGTAGCTAAGACATTCAAATTCCCTGGTCTAAGGGCAATATAATAAGAAAAGAAGATAAAATCCCTCACTCCTGATTTCTTTGAAGCCAACAGTCCCTTACAATTATCAATTCATGCTTTAAGCCTATAGTTTTTATATAGTTTACTATAATCATTCGAATTAGAAAGACCATAATAGTAAAAATATAGGAGAATTTTATCCAAACCATTTGATTGGATCATCCACAAAGGTGGTTTGAATTTCTCTCCATCTGAAGGTTTGCTGCTTTTACTTAGGATGATGCTTTAAAAAACGTTCTTAAAATGGTCGAATCAATATTTTAGTAACTAAAGATCTACTGATCGTGATCGACGTGCCAAATATACAAAAAAGAGGTGTTTCTTTTCTTTATGGACAAAATTATTCGCTATGTCGTATCATGTCAGACTAATCTATATGAAGTTGTCATATTTGGAAAAAAATTCAATATACATCTAAAATCTCTAAAAAAATTAAGGCTCTACAAATTACTGAAAGAATTCCGTGAAATATGATTATGAAACCTTTTAAATTTAAATCATCGGTCGGCATAAAGTTCTTAAAGGGCAACGCATAACTCACGATGGGATATCAATTACGTGAATTTTCCTGCGTAAGATCCATACTAAAAACCGGAAGTTCTATTTTTTTAACTAGATTCAAAACTAGTGGCAAACCCCCAGCTTTGTCGAAGGTTTCCGTATAAAAGATGACGTAATAAATCCAACAATTAACCTTATTCGTTTTAACAAGCCTCTTTGCCCGGAACAGAACAATTTTATCCAGGCTAGTGTTTTATTGGCTCTGCATTAAGCTTTAAAATTCGAAAATTCGATATATAACTGGTATTTAAAAAAAATATTATGCTAATCTTAAATAATATAATACCCTTCTCCCAACCATTAAGCGTTGCGCTTATAAAAGACATTAGAAAAAAGAATTATAAAAAAATATAGAAAAATATTGTAAAATAATAATGTACAAGATTACAATTTTCTTTTTCCGCAATAAAATATAGTACACCTCAATCACTTTCATACACGAACTTCAACTACCTTGATTTCTAAAGTAATCCTGAAAAATAAAATAATTCAAATAAAATAATCCAGCATTTAGTACTGGGTTGGACCAACATAAAACTACGGCGTACAAATTACGCAACAAATTAAAAATTACCTTAAATTTTAGAGGAATATCTTTTTAAATTTGGTATGTCAGTTACTAAATTATGAACTTTTTAAGTTAACTTTAATATATCAAAAGGTTAAAACACGCATCAAAACGATTATTTTCACGGACGGTTTCTACGGTCAGCCGGCTAGCTCGGATATCTTTTATAAAATGAGAACAAAGTAAGAATGGGTGATTGAATCAGAAACCCTGGAACGCAGTGCTCAAACATGATGAGACCCCATTTTTTCCATAACATTTTAACCAGAGCAAAACATAACATAAAAATGTCAAAGGTATTTCTTTTACTGACTATAAGGTTTTTTCGCCTAAAGTCGTGACGAGACAAATTCTAAATTCCAAAAAAATAACCGTTCAAGTCATCAATAACAAAAACAGCTAATTCAGGTCTACACATTCAAATTTGTTGATAACTGCAATAAAAACAATGTCACACATCGCAGATATGACATTTTCAATAACAAGAATGTTATTTCTAGAAATCAAATTATAACAGAAGAGCGAATACACACATTAGCACATATGATACGAAATACCAACAAGTTATAAAGCAACAAACACAGGACACGTATGTATTTGAAGTAGCAATATAAATCTCTTTCAGAAATAATATGTGACGTAATAGAAATTGGAGGCGATTTGGGTTTGGAATGTTTTCACATACTATGAGATTTATCACACAAAAATAATTCCTGCTTTTATTAGTGATCGATTTTTAACCAATGTTGTTGCAGAACCAAATCTCAAATTCCTCAAATTTATTAGTAGAGAAACTTAATATATATCCCTGACGTTTTTTAGTAAGCACTAAAGGGAGAACTAAGTCTTATTAATGGGACCCTTTTCATTCGTAAACGCCCAGAGAAGTGTTACCATAGCACTAATAAGTCTAATAAGTAGAAAGTTATTCCAAGGAAAAGAATTTGCACAAACAATTTTCATGTAGCAGCTTCATTTTGTACTTCGTTCTTACTAGTTTCTGTCTACTCACCCATATGAACTTTTAACTTTTAACGAAGTTCGAACAATGCTTTTTAAGGGTATCGATCCTTCCCCCATTAAAACAACTCCCTCCAATAAAAATACTGAAATATACTTACAATTTTCCATTTAAAGTGATCGATCCATTCTTTGGTATCTGAAGGTGAATCCGCTACCAAATAAAACGTCCTCTGTGAGAATACTAATCTGTAAAACAAAACAAAGTCCAAGAATGAAAAAAAACTTATGAAAGTTTTTATAAGAACAAATCATATAAGAACACTTGTATGACTTCAAACACTAAATAGTTAGGAACATTTTAAGAACATTAAAGCTTTCTGAGGAAGATTCTTTAAGTTTAAGAAACTGCTTGAATATAGGTGAAATGAAGATCATTATTAAAGAACATTTTAAGGCTAGATTTCACAGAAGAGTTAGTAACGGCTGAATGCTTCTAATAAAAAGAAACGCGTACATTATCAAAAAAAATTCGCTCCGGTTAAAAAAATTCGCTTGGACGGTTGGCGGAAGAAATTAGCTTTGTAGTCTCTAACTTCCGCGTCACTCGGCCCCGGGAGTAACAATTAAGCTTAAAGTTCCAGTCTAAGCACCCTCTAAAGCAAAATAATGGTAAGATCAACAAATGAACATGTGATAGGGAGGGAGGAAGGGAGGGGATACTTACTTGAAACAGTCTTTGTCATCGATTCGGTCTTCGCCAACCTCGGTAGCTTCCGTTAAATCTAACTCGCGGATAGGACGTTCAGTCTAAAATGAAAAAATACTTATTTTTAGGCTGTTTCTCATCTGCTTGGTGTCCTGAATGTTTGTTTGTACCGACATACAATGCGAGGTTAAGTACGAAAAGTCTTGAAAGTCTTTGTTCAAGAACAAAGGAGATATTTTTTCACAGGTTATATCTACCTTGCCACCTGTGCTATTCTGTAGAGACACATTCCGTAGCCGTGATGCCATAATCTTAACCTGAAAAGTTTATATCCCATAGAGGTCATCTAGAAACCAATTTTAAAGTCTTACTCCAAAACCAGGAATTTTGAGGTTAAGGGCCAGCCTCGAAGAAAGTGTAGAAACTAAGCTACATAAACTTACGCCACTGTTTTCATAGTACGCTAATGAATTTCGTTCTGATTTGAACCACCTTCGTTTCCAACTCTAGAAAGCGAAATTAAATATTGCAAGAATCAACTTTCTTCAACATTGTTCTTTTAGTGAACTGACAAAATGGGATTAATTTTCGCGGGGATTCAATTTCATGAATTGGAAAATTAAAGATTTCGCGAGGATTTAATTACGCAAATTTGCCTATTTCTAACCTAATTTCTTTCATTTTCCTAGGCAAAAAGCATCAAATCAAAAATTTCGCGACGATTAAATTCGGCAAAAATCGCACAAACTAAATTCCAAAATGAATTTGAAAACACATTTATTTTCTTCAGCGTCCTATCATTCCTAAATAACTACATTCCAAATAAAGAAAAAGACTTTTTCCACTTTCATGATGAAAACCGAAAACAATTAAATTAAAAACTAACCATCGAATTAAAGTTGAAAGGATTTTTATAATAAGTTGAAAAGTTGACGAGTTGGTCAGGCAATTTTTTTATTTGGAGAATCAGCACAAAACTTTCTTACTTTAACAAGACCACCGCGTTTGATGAGATAGCCTCCTTTAGATGCCACAGCGGTCGATTGTTTTTCTTGCACTTGGAACGTCCCTTTACCGGCTTCTGCGTGGCCATCCACTGTATCATAAGTCTCAGGCTCCTCACCTTTACAGTATGGGTGTATCAACGTGACTGGAACGTCTTAGGAGAAGGTAAAAGAATCAAAAGTTTTTATTCAGTGGAGGCTCCTCTTGCTAGAGGACAGAATCGTGTGTAACATAACCAAGCTTATCTTGCATTTCGCTTACTCATTGTTCAAATAAAGACCATTAAAATCTATGCTGAAATATCAATTTTAAAATTTATATGCTACATCTGAGTGCAAAATTCACTCCTTTCATATTTGACCATAAATGACGCCTTATAATTTAAAAAGACGGCGACAGCCCGTATCAGCCATACCGGACTTTAACGTAATTGGAAGGTTAAATCTAAATCAAATGCTTACCATTTTCTTTAGTCAATATTGGACACGATTCGAAATGACCCAATAATTCTTGTAACGATCCAAACGAAGCATTTCCAAACTTGTATTCATGGATTTGATTGTTATAGCCCAAAACAAAATGTTTGACAATCCCACCTTGACATTTTACCGAGACCGAATAACCGTCATGCCGAGGACTCTTCCGTAATAGATAAGTGCTCTCTAAAATGTTGCTTTGGGTGAGCAAACTTTCGGCTGGCGTACGATCTAACACGCCGTGGAACCAACTAAAAATAGTAAACATGATTTTTAGAAAAATTTAGTTAAAATTGGAAAATTGGAGAAAATGTGGAACAAAGTTAAGAACATCCGAGCCGAATAAGGAGTGTTTGGACTAGGAGAATAGAGAGGGTGGGCCTTCTTACCTGATATCTTCAAAGGAATTGATACGATGAAGGGCAGATGAGAAAGGTGAAGGATTAGAAGGTCTTTGGTTTGCTTGTCCAATTGTTACTTTCTCATAAGGTAGTCGTGGATGAGCCATTCATGTATTATTTGTTGAGTGTTGTGTTGTTGTTGTTGCTGCTGTTGCTGTTGCTGTTCTTGTATTGTTTGTATATTTTTTGCGTGTATAAATTTCTTTCTTTTTGCTATTTTTTTTGCTAGAAAAAAAAGAACAAAACTATATTTTGTAACAGATTTCTGACTGAAAGAAGAATATGACAAACCGACCTTTTGCTGCCTGTTTAGCAAAATAAATCGATGATTTTGAACTAACTGCTTATTCCCCAAAAGTTAAAATTATGTCCGCTATAAACTGGGTAAACACAAAAACATAAGATGATCATAAAACAAGATGCAAAACTCTTCCTTACTGTAAAAACGATTTATAGAGGATTCAGAAGATTTTCAAAAGAATTGAGCAATAGTGAAAGAAAGGCCTTCACTTCAGGAATAAATAAGGCCATCGGTAATAGAATACCTTCTGTAAAATACATACAAACTTTTAATACATTTATATAAAAAAAACATGAAAAAGAATCTTTTAAACCTAAAGATTTCACAGTCCGATACGTAATCTTTTCTACGGTAAAAGCCCAGAAAACTGGATTTTTTTTCACTTTGTTTCCGTAGAGAAGATTACATCACTGACATCCACGAATATTTGAAAATGGTCGACACTAAAAAACTGAACATTACCTACTTATTTACAAATTCTCTTCTAAAAAAGTTATCGAATTAATATCGTAAATATAGTTTATGAAAATTATTTTTTGAAACAGGAAAAAAGTAGGAAAAGGGATGGACAACATACATACAAGATGCTTATAACGCTACCTTTGCTGAACTCAATTTTGAGGTTTTGAATACGTTTAACATAAAAGTTAAATTCTGCGAAACAGGGAAAACTAAACTAAATTTCATTCCAAAAATCTTTAACCAGCAAAATTACCTTCCCTAAATTTTTCATTAATTTACGTGAATATGTATTTCTCCCCCTTAGATAAAGTAAGTTTGCGACCGTAGTCGAGGGCGACCCGAAGGCTCCCTTTTTGATAGCTATCTATCCGAAGGTAGGGGAGGGCGGCACTCCTTTCCCTGGATTTCTCCACTTACCCTCACTCTAATCTCTTAATGCTGAGTGCCAAGCAGGACAGCAGCGAGTACCAGTTTTCAAGTCTTTGGTCTGATCCGACTGTGGGGGTTGAACCCACAACCTTGCGAACGGGAGGCGAACACCCAAAACCACTCGGACACCGTCACTTATGTAGATAGTCATTCGAAACTATGTGTTTTCAGGGCAAAAAATACCCGTGGGAAGTTTATTTCCACCTAATAACCTAGAACCTAATTGAGGTTATCCTCACCAGTCACCAGTGCCTTGTTGGATAACGCGATATATACCGGGTGGTCCACAAAAAACTTCGGACGTTTGTTGGCCTGTCTTAGTTGATCAAAACTCGATTTCAATATTA
>JAUJPO010092226.1:0-23781 GCA_032270745.1 Tiaropsis multicirrata | reverse complement strand
CGTTGCGTTTTCATCAAAATTTGACCCCAAAACGGAATTATTTTTCAGCTTTGTGTGTAAACGTAATCCGTAAAACTTTTCAACTTTTGCGTTTTCATCGATGAAAACGGAACTATTAGCTCTAGTGTAAACAAGGTTTTATATAACTACATCATCAATTTGAAGAATATTTCCAGTGTAAAGTAGTAAAACATTTTCAATTTAAAGAATGTGGTAAAACATTTCCAATGCGAAGGGTGTGGTAAAATATTTTCAATGTGAAGAGCGTGGTAAAACATTTTCAAAATGAAGTGTGTGGTAAAGCATTTTCAATGTGAGGAATGTTGTAAAACATTTTCAATGTGAAGAACGTGGTAAAACATTTTCAATATGAAGAGTGTGGTAAAACATTTTCAATGTGAAGATTGTGGTAAAACATTTACAATGTGTAGAGTGTGGTAAAACATTTTCAATGTAAAGAATGTGGTAAAACATTTACAATGCGAAGAGTGTGGTAAAACATTTACAATGTGAAGAGTGTGGTAAAACATTTCCAATGTAAAGAATGTGGTAAAACAATTACAATGCGAAGAGTGTGGTAAAACATTTTCGATGTGAAGAGTGTGGTAAAACATTTTCAATGTAAAGAATGTGGTAAAACATTTACAATGCGAAGAGTGTGGTAAAACATTTTCAAAGTGAAGAGTTTGGTAAAACATTTTTGATGTGAAGAATGTGGTAAAACATTTTAGATGTGAAGAGTGTGTTAAAACATTTTTGATGTGAAGAATGTGGTAAAACATTTTCGATGTGAGGAATGTAGTAAAACATTTTCAATGGTAAGAATGCGGTAAAACATTTACAGTGTGAAGATTGTGGTAAAACATTTACAATGTGAAGATTGTGGTAATACATTTTTAATGTGAAGATTGTGATAAAACATTTACAATATGAGAAATTGAGAAATTGTGAAATTGAGTTGACTTCCATGTGAGGAATGTAAGGTTAGCCTTTCAATGCGAGAGAAATGACACGTGTTTACACTCACCATAATCATTATAATCAGGTGAATGACTGTTAGCAATACCAGACAATTTTGGGGAACTGTTCAAAGGTATTCGGGGACGTTGAGATGGAGGGAAAACATAAAGAGCATCACCATGTGAATCATCACCTGAAAATAAAGTAGGATAGGTAGAGATTCTTATCAAAATGACAACATTAATATGAAATTTTGTAACAAAATAAAAGCTTCAAATTTAGTGTTTAGAGAAGAAATTTAACCATATCAAAATTATTGCGAACAAGTTGAAATTAGAACAAGTTTTCATATTATTCTTAAGTTGAAATTAGTTTAACTTGATCGACTTGGCTTTGTAAATGAAATAATCATTAAAAATTTACGTTTTCTTTTGAGCTTTTTCATTTCAACTTTAAAAGGTTTTGTCTTCTTTCTGACCACACCGATAGTTGGATGCGTCACTATAACAATAAGCTGATAATCTGAACATCTTTTCGAGTGATAACTTCGTCCACTAGAATTCGTTCTTAGTGCTTGGCTTAAATCACATTCAACGATAACCTGGAGTGATGAAAAGTTAAATAAAATAATAAAGACTTTAGCATAACAAGTCATAACCACAATCGAGGAAATAATAGTCGGCCAAAAAATTCTCAGTTTGAAGTGAAAAATGTTTTAATAAAACTAATCATGATATACATGACGTAATCCTTTCCAAGGGAAAACTTATTGTTAAAATTCAAAACTAGTGGCAAACACCCGGATATTAAGAATGTTTCCGTACATATAAAGTTAAGCGGCGGTGACCAAGTGGTTAGAGTGTTCCATTCGCATCCCGTTCGTAAGATTGTGGGTTCAACCCCCAGCCGGGTCAGACCAAAGACTTGAAAACTGATATTAGCTTCTGTCCTACTTGGCACTCGACATTAAGGGATTAGAGCGAGGGTAAGTGGAAAAATACAGGGGAAGGAGTGGCGCCCTCCCCTACCTTCGGGTAGACATCTATCGAAAAAGGAGCCTTCGGGTCGCCCTCGACTGCGGTCGCAAGCTTTTGCATATAAAAAAGATTACGTAATGGATATCACGAATCGAACGATAACACAATATAATGCATATTAAAAAAAAACAATATATAAAATATCACGTACAAAATTTGGGTTCAGATTCTTGCACTGTAAATTGTGGACAGAAATTTCGGCGCCGCTCTCTTCGGCACAACTATCTTTGACATTCAATAATTTAATGGAGATATCAGAAATGTGGTTTGCTTCTTCTGGATTCAAAAGTAAATGAATTTCACAGTCGATAGCACTCTCCTAAAAATCATTCAATCAGAAAGAAAAAAATCATTTAAATAAGCTTAGAAGGGATGTGCTCAAGAAAAAGAGAATACGTTACAATGTTGAAATAGCAAAACTAAAGTGACGCCATTAAAGTGTTCGAAGATGTGGACTGTTCAAAGATGGGCCACTCCCTCTATAATTTGAAAAGCAAGAGTGTGTTTAAAAGTTCTACAACAAAACTTACAATCTTGAATCGTATGATGATGTTGAAAATAACTAGAGAAATTCAACAGTTGACATGTACAACTCAATCTTAAGTGTTCTTTATTTACAATATAATATAGGTAAACGAGTAAAGGATAATCCCCCCCCCCTCGGGAAACTTGGGCAAAAAAGAACACTGATTATGGTGGTAAGGGTACTTTAGATTTTGAAGTGTTTTTAGAGGATACAAACATAATTTGAACATTCTAGTCCTACAAAAAGTCACCCCGAGACCTTTTTGTTGCAATGATTTTTACCAGTACAAAGGTCAAGCCTCTCTACTCATAATAAGCTTTTCAACATACCTCCATTGTGGTGCCAGCTTTGGAAATATTGCTGTAGTTGATTTGAAATAAGTCACCGTCATCAAGTTGGTGTCGTTCAAAGTTCGATTTCGCATTCTCTAATCGTATATAACCATTCATTATTGAGTGATCTTGTGCAACTATTGTTTTTTGTTTTTGTTTATTTGTTTGTTTGTTTCTGTAAGATAAAAAAACAAAAAGTAAGTAAATTGGACATTTTGCTACTTGTAGATCAATAGAAACGGAGTAAATTCCAGGGGGTACTTGAGCAAAAATGGTTGATGGGTATATGCGGATCTTAAGGGTCGGGTTTTAACCTTTCCAAAGTCTCTCTAAGGGTTTCCATTTTCTCAAAACAAAATAAGTGAAGTATGGGTTTCCCACGTTTGATCTAAAGAGCACCTTGATGAGACACTGACCACCAAATAACTAAATACTTGCTTCTATTTAAATTTACAAAAACTACGAAAATGTAATTGCGGTTTTTAGCAAATATAAAACCTATGTACAGAATCTTTTAAGAAAATTACCTTTAAGCTTGCACCAAAGTAAATATGAAATTCATCTCGAATAAAATTATCTAGACAGTAAAACCAGTAGAAAGACATCCGACGTTTTACAGATTATTTGATAAAAGAAATACTCGTAATTAAAATTAATAAAATAAATTACGTTATCATTATTCTTACTCTATTTTTATTCGTAAATAAGATTCCTCCTCCCAGCAAACACACAACGTTATTCCAATATTATTGAAACAACAATGTTTGGACGTTGAAACAAAACCATTTTTGGACGTTAAAACAACGTTCCGTGCCTGTTTGGTATTCATTGAAATCCTCATCTATACCCAATAGACAAGGTACGTTATTCCAACACTGTTTCAACGTCAAAATAACGTTTTGACGTTGAAACAACACAATTTTTGGACGTTAAAACAATGTTCCGTGCCCTTTGGGGTGCATTTACCTATTGACAAGCATAAGCAATAATTTTACTCGTGCATTGTTTCTCAACCCTTAAAGATATTTTTACTACAAAAATAAATAGTATTACTAAAGCTATATAAAAAAAGTCATAAAAAATAAGATTTTTCCTCGTCATTGTAGTCATTCATTGAAGAGATAATAAAAATTGTTTGCTTCAGCATATATTCAAAGGAGAGTGGAAGCGGGAGAAAGAGCTAGAGAATTTTGAATTCACCTTGAAACAAATATCAAATTGATTCGATTCAAAGATAAATTGGCAGTATTTTCAGCATCAGTCACAAGCTTTAGCTTTAAGGCCGCTCTCCACTCATTCCGTTCCCCTCGCCTTTTTTTCGGATGACGTAATCTTTCCTAACTAAGGAATTTCTACCATGAAAAAAGGCGAGCGATCCGATCGATAAGTGAAGACCGGCCGTTAGGAAAAAGTCAAGATAAACATGTTAAATTCAGGGGGTTATGAATAGTGTGCGTGAAATTGACAAACTTTGATGAATAAATCTGTCGCCACTTGAATTCCCATTCCACAAAGTAGAAGGCTTTCTTGCAATCTTTGTCGACGGCGAACACGTCAGGACCGTATACCACCTTTTGACCTGTCGTTATATCTTGGGTAGAGCGGATGCCACCGTACGCGCAGACATCCACATTCAGGTAATATTGAACACCTGGGTGTACTGAAAATGATAGGGAATGGAATTCATCAAAGCATTCATCTGAATAACTTTTAATAGGATCTGTTAGAAAAAAAACATTCAAAATCTCCATTCCTGTTGAGGTTATCAATTTCCTATCCAAGGGGTTACTATGCCTTAAAGACACGCCAAAATCTGCACGCTTTAGATTTGAAACCTGAACCGGTGGGTCTGGACCAAGGAGCACCGCGACTTAAGCCACCCTAAAGTACCCTCTGTAACATAACTAATTCAAAAAGTGACACAAATTTCTTACTTAGGGTGTGTACGCGCATTTGATGATCAATATCAATATTTACCATTTAATGGGCTATATATATCTTTCATATCTTTCTACAGTATATCCTCCTTATACAACCGATGTTGCTATACTGTTCCGGTTGGAACGACGTGTCCTCCACCTGGCAGAAGAACCCGATAGAAGACTTAGTTTGCTTTGAAACTGTATCTTCTTCAAAGTAGATGAATAAATGCAAAAAAACGGCTTCAGGTCTTTTCATTTGGGAGAAAACGCGCTGCAAAACTTTCTCATTTGAGCTTTCAAATCCTAAATTTAGTTTAGTTTTCCTTAACTATGAAGAAACAAATGAGAAAGTGTGGGGTGCAGGCCGTTTTCTCCCAAATGAAAAGACCTGAAACCTTCAGTTCGCCCCTCCAAAGGAAAAGAGTAACACAAACCTTTAGGATCGATTCTTGGATACTGTGAATGTTCTGTTTTCTTCATCAATTTATCGAAATCAAATTCAATCCCGTTCACATCTTCAAGCTGATGAAATAATTAAACGGGTATACACTCTCGTGTATAGAAAAAGGCATCTTTGTTATGCTTTGATACATACAAAAGAAATGAATGAACAGGTCATACGCTAAAGACTATTTCAAAGTGTAGAAACCAGGGCAGTATCACTTGTTTTGCTTTTTGTTTAATTCGTTCATCCTGGTATCTGCGTATGAGGGACCTGCCAAATTGAGCACATTGAAGTTTTCTGTAGTAAAGTCTCTTAAACGAGTTTGGACGAGTTTAGTTAGTCTCTTTTATTCAAGCCATTTTTAGAGACTTTTGTACTAAAGAACGACATGGTCTCAATTTGGCAGATGAATTATATGGTATAGTGACAATATTTTGGCAACAGACTTTTTAATGTACTCCTCAAATTTCTCAAAAGGAAAACAGATAGAGTGGCGGTGCAAACCAGCTCTCTCTCCACTCGATTAATTTTTTGAAATAACTGTTACAAAAAAATTGATCAACTCAACTCTCCAGTTAAAGAGATTAATTTCTCATTTGTCTTAATTTTGTTTTAATTTTGTGCTTTTCGGCCAGAAACCCTTGGAAAAAATGGAAAAAAAACTGTTGATTTTTCACTTCGCGAATATGATTCCAATTTAAAAATGAGACTCACCGAGAAAGAAAATCGATCAGGATTATATTTAAAAGTAGCTTTGTGACCAGTGATTGATCCATCACGGCATCTCCAATACCGAAATGCTGTTCCGGGTGTCAGTAATTGCCACAAAAAGAATCCGGTTAATAAAGACAAGACGAAGAACGTTAATCCAGATGTCACAAAACCTATAACAAAAAAAAATACATTGCGTAATATCTTTTATATACGGAAACATCCTAAAATTCCAGCCGTTTGCCACTAGTGGATTTAGAACAATAAAAATATAGTGACATCTGGCCTGTTAGTAATGGATATCATAAATTTGTACCTAAAAAAATTAACCCTAAAAAAATTCTTCGTTTCCGCGTTACCGGGTGACGAAAAAAAAACTCATGCGGGATTCCGTTTACATTTTTTCTAGGATGTGATGGTGTGTTTCAGTTCAAAAGCTATAATCTTTGTGTTAAAGATGTTTGTGTGTTTACTTTTTCAAAATTTCAGCAAAAGACCTTTTCATAAATTACGTCACGACCAACGACTGCCTCATTTTCATACAATTACCAAGGTGATTATGTCTCATGAGACTCAAAATGATAAATCTATCAATGGAGTCGAGTTTTGATAAGCTCCCTTGGGATTCGGTTAACGCAGCGCTCAATTCAAAACGAGGCAGTCGTTGATCGTGACGTAATTTATGAAAAGGTCTATTCTCACACCCATTCTAAAGTTCATTACACTGGAGCCGGTTGACTTAAAAAAGATTTCTCACCCGTCCGATAACGCGGAAACGAACCTTTTTTTAGGGTTGGCCTAATTCCAAATGTTTTTTTTATCAGTAGAACGGATGATGATTCTTAATACTGAAAATTCATCTGGGATACAAATGCAATAGTTTAATGTTTTGCATTTGGAAGGCTGCACTGCATTAAAATATAAATTAATTCCAATGAAAAGATTTCACACTTGATGACTTCCCACAAAGTAGTGTCTGAGGGGAGGAAGGAATTTAGAATTTTCCTTTAAATATAAGATCAGGTACAGACAAGACGATTTTTGGCTCTATCTTCAAACAGAGGTAGGGGACTCCCCTTGTTTATATTATATTGGATTTATAACAGATAAATATTATTAACATGATTCATCTGTCAACAAACGTCATCAGAGCCTTCCAAGAAAAATAATGAAAATGTGAATACCCCTGACAAAAATGCTATAGATACTGTTAGTACACACAACGTTTTTCCAACAATCTTTCAATATCCAAATAACGTTTTGACGTTGAAGCAAAGTTCCTTGCCCGATGGGTAAAATGCGTAATACGTAGGATAGCAATATAAACATAGTGAAATGCCACGCTTACATTTAGCTTTTTTTTGCTTCATCGATAATCTTCTTTATTTTTACAGTTACCCCAGTATAAGGTAAACAATGATAGTTAAAGCAACAAGAAAATATTTCCTAGTCCCAGGGGAGGGGACTTAGATCAAGTGACCTAGTTTTTGACAAAAGACAGGTACACTGTATGAAAGGGTAGAAAATTTAGAAAAGTTTCGCTAATAAAACTGGGGGAAATGGTCGAAACTGCATTTTAAGTATCCTTTTGAAACCTAAATTTTTGTCCGAACGAACGTAAGCGTTGAGATCGAGTATCCTCCCTTCCCCTGGGGTTTCGTACGAGTTAAGGAAAGATTCGGGTAATTGAGGTTCGAGTTACAGAGAGCAAAATAATAACTTAGAAAATACCAAAAGTCATCGGGATAAGAGTTAGATCAAATTTCAACTTTCAACTGACTTCAGCAGATTTTCTGATGCAATTTTAATCTCTAGTAACCCTTAAGTAAACACACTAGAGGAGGATAAAAACTCGACATTCTGAGAAAGAAATTACGAAAAATGATGAGATGATTATAATGTCGTACGATTGTGAAATGCTTTTTAAAAACAAAAACAAGACCCGAAAGTACTTTCCCCGTCTTATGATAGACAGGGAAAAACCCTTTATTTCTAAATTTGACACCAAAAAATGCTGGAATGTTAATCATACTATAGAGATGATGAATCTACTACTGAGTTACAATATCAGCCCTGCTACACGCAGTCATTAATAGTTTAAGTTTCGTTTATATTTCGAACTAAGAGTTTGTTTTTTTTCGTTTATTGAACCATTGAAATTAAAAAGATTTTTTATAATTAATCCAGGGGGTTGCTCTTCATTTAAAAACTAAAATCTGGGTTTCAAGAGATCGAACCCTTACAGTGCATTTTACGTCCATTTTCCTCCAATTTTAGCAAAGAATTTCTAACTTTTCTCAAATTTTTCTACCCTTACAAACAGTAAAGTTAGCTTTTGTCAACAGCTCTCTAAACCTACCCATAAGGGCCACACGACCGGTAGGTCACTTATCTTGAGTGCTTCTCTGGGTTCTAACATCGCTTATTTCCAGTAGTGAGTTCATATCGGAGATGCTTTTTAAAGGAACGAGGAGCCTTATTAACAAGTTGTGGACCTGCCACCTAAACGAGTTTGGAGAACTAAGCATCGAGACAAAACTTTGCCCCTTTTATTCAAGCAAAAGCGAGTCTCCTAAACGAGCATGCCCAGCAGGAACAGAACGTTGGTTTTAACGTCCAAATAACATTGCTTTAACGTCAGAACGTTATTTGGACGTTGAAACAATGTTGTATGTCTGCTGGACCGAGACAAAAATTTGTCTCTTTTATTCAAGAAAGTTTTGTAGACTTTTGTACTAAAGAACGACGTGGTCTCAACTTTGAAGATTAATCATATGGATTTCAACACTTATCCCCACACTGGCCCAAGAAAACTCAAATTCTTACATCGCTTGAAATTAGTATTGGCTCTTGTCAATTCTTTGATGCGTTTGTCCCAGTGGTTCTCTAGCTTCTTGATACGTTTGTTAAGCAAAATATGACTGGCTGTGTTTAAGACTGACACACCTGCACTGACAAAACCAATCTACGTGTAGTAAAGAATGAGACAAAATTAAAGAGATTTGGGTTTTTTTTTATTTAAAATATTTCTTACCAAAAGGCAAATAAATTGTCAAAATCGAGCACTATCGGCAACCGTTCCAGGAATACAAACAAAATTTTACAATTGTTATTTATATTGAAACCCTCAATCCAAGGGAAGTTCCACACAAATTTTAAACTTCTTCTCTGATAAAACATTGCCACCATTATATTTAGAAAATCTAGCGTTGCCCCCTTTTTACTCATATCCTAAACTCTAACCACCTTGGATACTCTTTAGTTTAGAGCTAATAGCGAGGTTGCGTTAAGCGGGATAAATGGAAGAAGGACGGTAGATAGCGACCCGTGACCGTTGCCCCACAATATCTTGTCCTGCAATATCTAATCAATGAAGTGTCCTAGATTCTGTGGGAAAACGGCCGCGGGTAGCTATCCGCTCTCCTCCTTCGATGTATCGGCGGTACTACTGAGAAAATCCCTTAATGGAAAAGAGGTGATTTTGTTGATTTTTCACTTGGAAATGAATGTTTTGGGGATAAGTTCATGGAATTGGAGAAATGAACACAAGGTGTTAGAGGGGTCGTGTTATTTTTCGTAAATTGCAATGCGACCCCCCCCCCCCTCTCTAATTAGGCTTAATTTAGTCAGTCGGTTTTTCGCCTTGTCGAATCTAGTTAATTTAGTTCGGCAAAAATGGTCAATAAAAACCTTTGCTTGGAAAGGATTAATAAAAGTCATTGAATTGATAATAACTTTGACTTTACTGTAGACGCTCGATCTTTTGACCACTTTAATTCACAATTCGATTCGACACAGCAAAATACCGACCAACTAAAGTTGTAGGCCTAAAGCTAAAGCACAAAAAAAGTATGAAAAATAACATCCTCAACAGAGTGTCAATACCTGATTTTCATGAACAGCCTCGTGATCTTGAAAAGCATACCCAATAAGGGAGTCGTCACTGATATCTTTTGTTTGTGAATGATAACCTGACACAGCAACTCCTGGCTCACTTTTGGACGCGTAAAGCGGGTCGTTGGCGCTCACCTTACCGAGAACTTTGACGGGAACAATTCCCAGCATGCAAATGGTCTCTGACATGACTAGAGAATAAACATAACAATCATTATTATGCTACTAACAGGATTGATATCGTATATAAATCAGTGCCGTAGCAGCCGGGGAGAGTACGGAAATTATATTTTTAATTTAATTATTTAGACTATCTAGAGGTTTGAATTTTCAAAATCGCCCCCTCACCTGTAAGTTGAATTGATAAAAATTTTCCTTTTAGAGTCAGGAATTTCTACTTCAGCCTCAGGTGAATTGTGAGGAAACCTTTTTAAGAGAGCAGACGAAACGAAAAATTCAATACGTTTTGTCATATTTAAATCCGCTTTCAAGTCGACAGTGACATGCCAAGGAGAGTAATTAGTTTCCGTATAAGGTAAAAGGATATTACTGATCCACCAATGATTTTGCCTATTCCCTTTTTAATCATTTTTGAATTATCTTTCGTGTAAACGCACACGAAAACGTTTTACTACCCCACTAAAATGCAGTGTTGGGTACAGAAGGAAGGGTTTCTCATTCAAGGAGAATAATTAGTTTACATATATAAGGTAATAGGGATAATTGGTGCACTCCATTAGATATTACCAGAGCCTGAACGGTTATTATTAGCCTTGCAACTTCGTCTAAAGAGAAATTATTATAAGAGATAACCTCACTTGAATCGAAGGAGGACGGCGGATAGCGACCCGCACAATCTGTCCCGCACAATCTTGTCCTGCACAATCTATCCCGCACAATCTATCCCGCACAATCTAGGACACTTGATAGACCTTTTCATAAATTACGTCATGATCAACGACTGCCTCGTTTTTATACAATTACCAAGGTGATAATGTCTCACGAGACTCAAATTGACACATCTATCAATGGAGTAACGTTTTGATAAGCTCCCCGCTTGAGATTCGATTATCATTCAAAACGAGGCAGTCGTTGGTCGTGACGTAATTTATGAAAAAGGTCTATTGGGTAGATTTTGCAGGACAAAGGTCACAGGTCGCTATCTGCCGTCTCCCTTTGATTTACATCGCTCAACAAAACCTCGCTAATACATACCGGTTGGATCTTTGGGCTTCATGGCTTCTAAATATTGTGATCTAGTGATGACACCCTTGAGAGAAGCGTTGGGAGCCGTATCAGCTGTTAGTTTAGTAATCTTCATTTTGTTCTCCTTCTTACAGTGAAACAGACCAATGATCTCACCTGAAAATATTGATATCATTAACTGAGTGAGAGCAGTGATCGGCCAATTACTTTTTTTAACAAGAGCTGCAATTCTACTGGTGAAAAAAACTGGTGAAAAAAACAGCGGCACAAAATTTCACACATTTGGGACAAAGATAGGGTATCAAATGATACTTTGATGGACCTACCAAGTAATCGAATGAAATTAACCCATAAACAACCTTTGAACGAACGAACAAACGAACAAACGAAAATAGGATAATTTACGGGTCAATTACGAATACCCGGTAAACTGAAGCACTTGTGTCTAATATGCGTATCTTAAACCCCCCTCCCCCTTTTTTTTGGGTACTTTTTTTGTTAAAATGAGTCAGGACAAGCTTTAAAAGGCCAATATCTCCTGAACCAGAAGGAATTAGAGGTTGGTTTATAGTATAATAAATATAGGTTGGATAGCTGAAGAGTCTCTTCTATCTTTCTTTTAGGGCCTTCCTTTAATTTGAGGAGAATTGAAGACATGGCAACCCTATATTGAATAAATTAAGCAAAAGGCTTTTTTGTTGTTTTTGGCGGGGTGCTTCCATAGAGAAAAAAGTTGCGTACATATAACAATGAATAATTAACTTGCAGCAACACAAATATACGACATGAGTTTTTACCTTCTTTGAAGAATTCATCACAATCTTGGATTGGGAAATGATAAGCAATATCTCCTTGGTGTGTTTGTATTGTGTTGCCAATGACAATATCTCCAACCTCTAGACTCTTTGTTTTGATGTGGTTGGCAACAATGGTGCTGGCGTGAATAACATCTGTGGTAGTGGTATTGGCGGTGGTAAAAGAGAAAAGGATGAATTTAAAAAGATTTGTGACATAAATGTTTAAAAATGCTCAAAATTTCCACTGCAAATTTATTCGATTATTCCAAAATTGTGCGCTATATTTATTTATTAATTTTGGACTGACATTATTCATGTTTATTTAGTTTGACAATCGAAAAAATCGTGATAAAAGAGAAAAGGATGATAATTAGTGTAGCTTGTTAGCACATAAAAATGTATTTTTCGAAAGATTCCGTACCCCACTGTTGAGGATATAGGATATCTAAAATATTTCAATTACAAAATAAAAGTATGGGATTTTCATCGCTCCGTCAGGAAGGGGTAAATTAGTCAACAAAGAATGCTGGTTAGAGTACGTTTTTAAACCTTCGTAGATCAATTCACTGTACACGGATGGCCCCAGGCGTTTTTTTATTGTTCTAATAGTAATAAATAAACAAACAACCAACCTTCGTCGCCGGTAGTTCCGTAACCAGATGATCCGGAAGGTGAATGTAATTCTCCTAAAGAAATTAAAAATTATTCAAAGTCGTTATGGGGCATCTAGACGGCTAGTATTATGAAATAAGGAAGACAAGGTATTGAACAAAAATTTATTGACTACAAAACAACGAGAATATACCTTAAAGGGAGAAATTTTGGCGGGAATTTAATTTGGCGGATGGCCGAAAAAGTTTTTTCACACGGAATTTAATTTGGCGGATGGCCGAGAAAATTTAATTTGGCGGGAATTTAATTTGGCGGTTGCGTGATATTTAGGTTCAAAATCGGCAAAAAACAGTTTTAGAGCCTAAAATAGGAGAAAATTTGGCGGTACGTAATATAAATTAAATTTGGCGGACGGGGGAAAAAAGAAATTTTGGCGGGAACTTAATTTGGCAGATTTCGGCCAAATCCGCAAAATCCGCCAAATTTTCTTTCCGCCAAAATTTCTTCCTTTAAGGTACCATGAAATAAATAGTTAAGATAAATTTATTCCTTATTAAAAGCAAAACTTTATAAATTTATATCTCATTGATCAAAGAGGAAGATATTTGTCATTTCGACCTAAATGAATTCAAGTGTCTTACGGACCCTGAAATTTGAATAAAAATATTCTTATTTTACCAAAATTAAGTTACAGCTTTTTTCTTCTGAACAACATGTCTCATTGCAATCCACTATAACCTTTTTCAGGCAAAAAGGTTAGTCACAAAGATTGTGAATTTGTTTTCAACTCATTTTGTCCAAAAATGGAGTTACGGTTTTCTTACTTTACAATAACAATATACATTTATATTCTTAACTCAAATAGGGAGAAACTTTTTACATCCTTTTGTTGATTGATAGATTATTTTGAAAATCAGTATATAATGGACAAAGAAAACAGAGAAGACAGTTGTTTAGAAGATGATGAAGAAGAAAGTTATTTGGAAAAGAGGGAATTTGAAGAAGGAAATTTCAATTTTGTAATCAAGATAGAAGAAGGCGATATGACTGGGGTTTACGTTGAAGCAGAGATGTTTTCCAAAGATGGTATGTTTACAACTAAGCTAGTAGTAAAATGTTCTTTTGTTGATGTTTGTTGAAGCAAGTGATTTTTCTATTTTTATCTGTCCTGTATCCTAACTTGAGATGACATTTTACTTTTTGAGAGTAAAAGTTAATGATTTTCCTCAGAATTTTTAAATTTTCTGTTAAATTTGCTTTTCTCTTTGAGGGACTCACATTGGAAGATTGAATGGCCATTTCATTCAAAGGCGCGGTTGGCAAACAAACTTTATTCCATAATGTGATGTAATGACCCAAGAGCTCTTGGAAATTGGTAGAAGTCTTTTCTACAATTCTGGAAGGCTAAGACCAGATTGCTTTAAAGGATTGTTTTCAGATAAAGAGCTTAGAGAAGCCAGTGATGGTGGATTCCTGACTGTTGAAAAAGTAGAAATTAATAAGGAGGAAAGGGGAAACGACTTTGGTTTTTTGTTTTTGAAATCATTCTTCAACTTCTTTTGGAAATTATGGCAAATATGTGTTGTTTGCCCACTTTGTTTACACAACGGAGATGATTTAGGAACAAAAGATCAGAACATAATGAAGCTGCTTTCAAGATTTGACTTTGTACAAATGACAAGAGAAGATTTACATCAATTCTTCTTTTAACTCCCAAAAAATTAAAAGCCCTGACAAGAGCAGAAGTTAAAACCTTTTTGACGATTGTGCCACATGACCAGTACAGTAACATTAACAAAGTTCGTTCAGAAATTGCATCAATCATAAGTTTTGAACAATGTTTTGACGGAAGTCAGGATGGAGAACTTAAAAAGCTTTATCTCAAAGCAATAAATTGTCTTCGCCAAGAGCAGAGAAATGCATTAATTGGAGGTTTGATTCTACTAAGAATGATGGCACAATTGATAGCAACTTCTGATGTTCAGACAGATAACTATGAGATGGATATTGAAGGAATCCAGTTCAGACCAAGATGTCCATTATCTGAAGATAAATTGGATGGAATTTGGCTGGCAGAGTATATTCCTGAAAACATAAAAGCCAGACCCGTATACCTCACATACTTGAAAGGAATGTTACAAGTTTTAGAAGGCATGAACTTTTTACTCAAATCAGAAAGAACTGCCAACTTTTTCCAAAGTCAACCAATTCTGTCCATGGCCTTTTAACCATAGGTTTTACTTCGAAAAAGGTGGGAGACTTTCCCACTGCTTTGAGGCAATTGTTTCTCCTCTAAAAAGCCAGAGCTTGGAGCACGGAGATGAGACAATGGAGATGTTTGAGCTAGAGCTGAAAAAATTGCCATACATTGACATTTTAGATAATGACTTAAAGTACTTGCAAACTTTTGTTTCAGATTATTTAGAATCACATTGATAATCCATACTCTATTTTTGTAACTGGGGTTGCTGATCTTTGTTCCAATATTGTTGTTGTTTATCGTTGTTATTTTGGTTTTGAAAGCGCTTGTTGTGTTACGTTTTTCTTGTAGCCTAAATTGATGGATTCTGAAAAAATTGCTTCTTTTTATGAATTTTAGTCTACAAATCCTCTTTGAAAGAATTCACCTAATAGTTCTTCTGTAAAGTTTATTACCTATTATACTGAATGGTCCAAGAAAGCTCTGCCCATTTGATGACATATTGGAGCAGTACAAATTATTCAACAAATTCAAATTATAGAGGAAGGTCTAACTTAAATTTTGAAAAAGTTTAACTTTTCAAAAAGTGCAAAAATATGTCAAAAAGACCTCACTCTATCAGTTGAAGGGAAATTTGTGTTTGTTGGATAATTTGTATGGCCCTAATACGCCGTCAAACAGGCAAAGTTTTGTTTGGTTCACTTGGTACACATTTTTACATGAAATATTTCTCATTTCTGATTGGAAATTAAATTCCTGGATTTCGATTTGCTTTTTGATCATGGTTGGAGAGCTCTGTAAAGAATACGTTCAGATTTTCTTAGGTTTTTTATATTTATAACTTTTTGAAAGTTGATGTAGAGTTTATCAGAGTTTATGTAGATTTTGTTGTATATTTATAGCGATATTTAGTCATTTTTATCATAGTCTATTTTATTGCGGTGATAGAAGTCTCTATTATTGGGTGAGGGTGATAGTCTACTTCTTTTAACTTTGTTATGATTTTTCTCTTTACAAGCCTTCTACTAGAATATCTTTTAAAAAGACTTAAGAAATTCATTGGGTTTTTGTTTATTTTTACCTTTAGAAACACATAAAATACCTGCAAACCACAAAATAATAAAAATGAAAGACAAAGAGGTCAGTAATTTTTCAGTGTTTGCAAGAAGAACTGAATCCCTTGATGCTCCAGGTATACAAAAACTTGCAACAAAAGAAACCTCTGACATATTTGGTAGAGTCAGTGTCGCTTATGTCATGTAAGTATAAAACCTTTTTTTATGTAGATTTTTTAGTCTTCGTTTTTACCCTATGATTCCCTCCTTCTCAGTAGGACAGAACTTTTGATAAATACACAGATGATATCAATTCTAATATCTCACTTTTTTATTTCTTTTCTTAACCTTTAGAGAAAAAGCTAATCTTGGTGTCACCCTTGTTAATGAGCACAATGAAATCGTTGGGTACGCTGCACTTTATGATCAGCCTAATTGGATGCGGGAACAAACTGCCGTCTGGACTGACTGGATTGCAAAAAACTTTACTGAAGAAAAATGTGATGTATGTTGTTCTTATAGCATTATTCATTTTACCTCTAGATGAAATATTTATATCTTTTGAGTTAAACTGCTTGTGAATTTGAATGTAATGATACTTGTTTTTCTATACTATCTTTTAGGCACTCAATTCCCTGTTTTTACACTACTTTGTTTACAAGGAAGAATTTTCAGATGGAATCATCAGTGAAATCTTAAGGTATATAATGATATAATTTAAATTCGAAAATTTTTTGTCTTGTAATGCCAAATCACAAACCAATAAGAGATATTTTTAAAGTACTGTTTCACTGAAACATAATAAGACTTTAATAAGACTATTTTCTTCTTTTTTCAGGACGGTGTATCATGCTGTTCCTATGTTACAATATGTATTTCTTAATCTGCCAAATGATCACAAGATTGGTAAAGAATCACTCTTATTTAACATTTTTGTCTGGTTTTTCAGGGTTCTATGTAACATTACATTAGACTAGAAAAAAATTTGCAGTATCTATACAATTTTTACCATTACCACTCAAAGATACTGACTTACACGTTTTCATATTCTTCAGGAGAGCATTTAGCGGACACATTTAAACCTTTGGAAAAATCTGCCAATTATTTGACAGATTATCAAGTTTTTGCATGCTACCGTCATGAGTATTGCCCTGTTTTGCACATAAGAGACGCAAGGTAAAACATTACTGGGCTTTTGGGAATTTTCAGATTATGCTGACGTGGAAAAGGTGTTTTATTATAATACATATTTTATTATTTTTCAATTTTGAAATCATATTAAGACTCAAATTTGGTTGTTGGCCATTATCTTCCACTTTATTTTTCACTGGCTCTCTGTACAGCCGTATGGACCTTGCAACTCCTGCCCCAATATGTAACCAATTTCCCCTTTACAGCCCTAATTTGTTACCCCTGCACTAATATGAACCCCTATTCATATTGGGGTAAAAGTGGGTATATTATTTGGTTGTTTCACATATTAAGGGAGTGGCTGCACATTAGGGTTGTATATTCTTAAACTTTTTAACTAATATAAGGAATTAAATCTCATTTAGAATTGAAGATCACGATGACTTGATGCCAATTTTCAACAAACATAACAATCATCTGACAGAGATTTACGGTAATCTAATATTTCTAAATCCATAAAACAAACCTCTTGGGAAATTCATTTATCCTGGTAATTGTCAAACTGATTGTTCTTATTGGATTTCAAAAGTTCATTTAAAGTCTGTTTAAAGAATGTTTTTAAAATCATATCATTTTCCAATTTGCATTTAGCTGTACCTATTTTGTAATTATGAAAATTTTGTTATTAGTTCTCAATCTATTTTATTTAGGTGAATACTTCTTAGCTGAACTCATCGAAGCACAAGACGCAGGAAACAGATGTATCGTTGCTGATGTGAGTCCCAATAGTTAACCAAACTATCATTTTTCATCAAATTTCCATGGTTAAAATAATAAACAAACAGTTTTTTTGTAATTTCTTAATTGGATCTAAAAGCGTTTCACAATTGTTTTTTTTAAACACCTTTCAGTTATTTAGTCGGTAAAATCCAATGTTTCTCAAAAATTATATTTTTTTCTCTAAAAAGCATCAAGTGAGGCTTAAACTGACTTGATAGTACCTCAGAAATGCTTGAAAATGGTGTCCAGATAAAATATGAAATTTTGTTTGTTCTTTCATAATCATGTGTACTTTACTCATTAATTTTTATAGTCTAGTCAATGTTCACATGAAAGTGAGAAGTGGTGTAAACTCAACTTAACATTCTTTTTAGAGCTTATGACTTAAATACATCAATTCAACATGCAGTGTAAGCAAATCTTTTCTCAGACTAAGCCACTATGTCTGGTAATCTCTTTCAGCATTTATTTTGATACTATGTGTCTTTTCTTTTGATAGGTTAATGGTGTAGCCGTTGGTTTTGTCAACATTTCTACCGACATCAACACTGATATATTGAAAGATAATTTTGAATTGAAAGTCTATAATTACTTCTTGAAGAAAATTGAAAAGATTCGAGAAGGTATGTATATTGTCAATTTATTAAAATTTAAAACGTACTTTTCAGCCTTGTGACGAGTAAATTAGTTTGCCCACATTTTCAAAACTTTTCCAGTAAAAATTGAAATATTTATTTTTTTGTTTTTCTCTGTTTTAAGTGATTAAAGAAAAGCCAAAAGTTGCAAGGTAGATTTATTATTTTAAAACTTTTAAAATCTGTACTGTACTCTTTGATAGTTGTTATAAATATTGATAAATGAAAAACTAGCGAGAGTTACTGTTGTTTTAAGTTCCAGATCTTTTTTGGTTGTTTTTAATACTAATTAAAACAAGCTTGTTATTATTGCATTCTTATGAAAAATTGCTTTTGTCTTGTTGTTTTAGTCCTATCGTTCCTGAATGTAGTAAAGGTAATTTTCTTGCTTAAAGGTATTTTATGAGGGGATTAATCTTTGCGGGGACTTATTTTTGCAAATCAAGAAATTAAACATTTTGCAAAGATTTAATTTTGCGAATTTGTATGTTTTTTTCTTTAATTTTCTAGAGGATTTGGGCAAAAATCATGAAATACAAAAAATCTTGATGATTTAATTTCGCTAAGGGGTTGTTCACATAGTACGTACGCACTAAGGGCGGAGGAGGGTCTCTCCGAAAGCATACGTTTGCGTGCGACAGGAAAGGAGGGGTTAATGGGAAAACGTAGGTACGCAAAAAAAAATTTAAATGCCTTTTCCTTGAACTGCTTTGACTTTCGATGTTGTAATTTTAATTATTTGTTGAGCTATTGTTTCACTTACATTTACAAGTTTAGATTTTTAAAGAGAATTCATTTCCCTTTTACATGAACGATTTTTCCTGTTTGAATTAGGTTCTGTTTCATGTTATGAATTAACGTCTCGTACGCAAAAAATAATGTTCTGGTAAATAATAAAATCTTTGGAAAAAGAAAGGGCGAGTGGTTAGCCAAGAATAAGTACGTACTAACAGGGGGCCAGAGCTTGCGTACAAGGGGGGAGGGGGTCAAATTCTCGTCATTTTCATGCGTACGTACCATGTAAACGACTCCTGACCATGAGTGAATGACCAAAATTCGTGAAAATCTTGAAAATTGTGAATAATCACCAGGTTGAATGACTCAAATTGTTAAACAAAGCTTAAAAAATAATACTTTCTATGAAATAATGATATCTCTTTTTGTATTTTCAGAGAACAATGACACCTTAACACCAAAGTAAGACATCATTTTATATTCATTTGTATAAATTAAAACACAAGAAATCACAATCATAGGGAGCAATTACATGATTGCTTGGGTTGACTTTTTCTTTGTTTTAATTTCTTCTTCTTGTGTTTTAACTACCATTTGAGAAAATCATTTCAAAACATCACATTTTATTTTTATTGTGAGCAGTAATAAATGTTGTTCTCTTTTCTAAAACATTTGAATCTTTGTTTACAACAAAAAAAAAACAGAGAAAGAGAGAAGTTTTTGTCCTGTTTTGGGAAATAAGTCCTCTAAACTCTACTATTAATGCTAAACAAATATCCTCATTTCTGCTCCTTCATATTTTTTAGGAATAACTTGTTAAAAATCTGTATTTACTTTTTTTATTTTTCAGCACCCTTGATCCAGAACCAAAAAAAAGTAGTAAGTCATAACTTTTTGTTTTCTTTCCACACCTTTCATTTTGGACATTTTAAGCTGATTTGCAGAAACTTTAAGAGTAGAGAACGTGGTACATGAATTTTTACACTTTGCTTTCGACCACTGGTGTTTATAAATTGACAATTTTAACCAACCCTTTTTCCTGTAAGATAGTTTTTCATTTTTCTCTTTTCAGGATCTGCTCTAAAGTCACCAAGAAGAAGAACACCAAAATTAAGTTCAACTCATCTTGAAGAAAGGTATTTTTATTCATCAGTTAATTTTAAATTTCTCATGATTTACAGATCTAAATGAAAAATTTTCTTTACAACTGTTTGCAGGTTAGTTAACCCTTTCTGTGCTATTGTCTGATATACCCGACATGCGAATAATCAATTTGTTTGCCAATGTCAGATATATCCGACATAAACATACAACTAATTTTTATTGACCAATGGAATGATACTCGCCCCTAGTCTCTCATACGAATTAAGGCATAAAACTCCATGTCGGATATATCCGACATTGGCAAAAAAGGAAAGAAAATTCATGTCGGATATCCGACATGTTGCAATGCGGTTGAAAATTTACATGTCGGGTATACCCGACATTGGCAATAGCTAAGCTATGACATTAAAAAACACGACACGGAAAGGGTTAATTAATTAATATTCTTTTTATAAAAAGTCTTTGTTTTATTTATAGACCAGAATCTGGTGTATCTGGAAGGTCGATCAGATCTGGCAAGAATACACCAGAGGTAACAATACATTTATATTGATTAAACGTTTATAGAATAGACTAATAATAGACTCGCAACTACAACAATATGTATTTAGTGTGTGTCTTTTTGAAACAGGCATGTATTATAGTATGTTGTGCCCATTATTATTATGCCCATGTGTGCGTAAAAGAATCCCAGAGCCAATTTTCCAAAGCTAGTAATAATATTTAAATAATTCGATACATTGAACTGTAAAGCATGTCATAATGGCATAATGATATTGCATGGTAATTTAGAACCTGAAATTGGCTGAGAAGATTTCTCTTGAAAGTGCCTTATTTCTTTTTTTTTAATAAAATAATTCTTTCAGGTTGAAATTATTAAAGAAACGTTTGATGTGGAGAGTGTGTTCTGCATTCAATTATTTTGTATTGATGACCAGTATGAATCCAGGTAAGATGGGCTTACTATTCGTAAGTGTTTACTTTTTGTTTTGAGTATCTTATTGGTACAAATTTTAGCGGATACTAGTTTTAACAAATGGCTGAAAAAGTTTTTTGATAGGGAATTTAATTTGGTGGTAGCTGAAAATTTTTTAACTCTAAAATGGTCTAAAAACAGCAAAAGTTTAAACACATTTTAGAGTTCATAATTCAAAAAATTCAATTTGGCGTTTTGCAAGAAAAATTTAGTTCCCGCCAAAATTTGTACCCATAAGGTAACAGCAGACATGCAATCCTCTAGGTTCATCTTTATCTAGGCAAGTTTTTGTTGAAACATGATAACAATGATATATTGCCCTCTTTTTGAATTTTTAGGTCGGGTGATTTTCTTGCAAAAACCTTCGAACTTTTTCCAGTAAGTTAATTCTAACATTTTTTGAAATAAATTCAATTTAAAAAGAGAGCTTTAAAAATGAAATTAATGCAAAGAATTTCAAATCACTTTACCTTTATACAATTCTTTTCAACTACAAACAGTTGATTTTAAATCAAATGAACTCAGCGTTGTGGTTTTTTTGTATAATTACTAAGGACAAAGAATTTGTGGTGTTGACTTTACCTCATAATGTGCCAGAATTTCCATTACTTCAAATGTTCCAGGTATATTATTTGCGTATTCTTTTTTATATTCACCAGATGGAAAAACTTCTCTTTTTTTTGTGCTCTGTCTATTAGAATTTATTTATACTTTGTTTCATTTCCCATATCAAATCACCTTTTTTTGACGTTATGGACATTTCCTTAAGACGTGCAAAACTGTGTTGTGTATAACACGAGTTCTTTTATTTTTTTAAAGAGAGTTCCACCAAAAGCAAACAGTATTTTGGGTCATGAACTGTATCTCTTCAACAGGAATGGTTTGATCAAGTAAGTTCGTTGGTTCTAGATTCGATTGGGTGTGATCAAAACGGACCAGTTTACACTTTTCATGCACTGAAACATAAACACTTCTTTCCAAAATAATTATAGGAAAGTTGATTAAAATCGATTTAAACACTACGGAAGAACTGTCAAATTTTGTTGATCCGGAAGACATTTTTGTGATGGAATTTAATTTCACGATTTAGAGTTTCGATTTAACAAATTTCGTGGTTGAGTTTTTGAGGTTTTTTTTATTCTTATTTTGCCTTAAGATGATTAATTGTAAGTTTAATTTTTCCAATTCAATGTTTCGCAAAATTTGATATCCTGATTACAGCATTTAAAATTATGATTTTAAAACAAAACAGTTAAAAGATAAAAACAATTAAAAAAAAAGCAGCTCATATTATGTGAATTTTCAACGTTCCAACCTTCCTTTTTTAGGAAGTTTTCTATTCGGCCATGCAAAATTGACGATACGGATAAAATCGAAAGACTCACTGAATCCATCAAAGGGCATTCCAATATCATGAGGTACATAGAAAAGATCAGGGCTAGTTCATAATTAAGAAGAATCCCTCCACTAGCGGTTTACGTGAATGCTAATGAATGTTACAGTAATAGGCTTTTTTCATTGTGTGAACTGATTGATTATTAAAAAACCTTAAGTAGTTTGAGTAAGTCGAATTTTACTGAAATAATAATTTAAACAGTTTTTTTTTGGTCAGACAAACCTGTTTATCACAAAGTTCAATTTTCTTACAGAGACATCAAACAGTATAATGACTACAGGAGAGATGGTGTAAGTTAAAATTATGCAATCTTCTTTTTAAGGTTAACAGTTTGGTCTAAAATATAGAATGAAAAATGTAGTGTAAACTGCTGTCAATCGATAGGCTCCAAAGACTGGTTACTATAATAACAATAAGTAGGTGGTCAGGTCTCCTCTGGGTCCCTCGTGTCTCATTCTTTCGTTACCTGGGCTGGGGACCATCAAACGTCAAAAGATATATAAGTTATCGAGCTTGATTCCTGTACGGGTGACCAAGGTTCAATTCCCACTTGCTGCGGTTCAATTGGTAAGTGAGTGAACCTTCGCCCGGGTCAACGCTTGCCATGTGAGGGGCATTGGATAATCAGCCCATAACACTGACGGGATACTAACTAAAGAGCATCTCCATAGTTGCAAAAAAACCTCCTGCAACTGAAATCAAATAAAAATAGAATCAATCTTGATTACAAACACACTTTGAAATGACACTTAATAACGTTTTTTTAGCAACGGAAAGACCTACAAATTTTCGTTTACATTTTTTTAACTTTCTCCGTAATAATTACAGGATGGTACTCGAATTCATGCCTATGTTGCTGAAGTCATTGGTCAAGTGGTTGGTGTGTGTGTAATACGTGACGAGCTGGTAGGTTATTCATCAGTACGCTTTAGTAGATTTGGGTCATTTCGAAGAGCAAAATGTTTATAATAGCTTTCATGAGGAGGCTGGGGTATTTGAATATGTGAATCAGGCTTTTTTAGACCAAAAAACATAAGGGGTCTTCTCAAAAATAAATTCGGCTCATTAACCGAATTTAAGCGAATTTAGCCGAATCAATTTTCTTATTTAGCCGAATTTATTCGCTTAATTAGCCGAATTTATTCGCTTAATTTAGCCGAATCAATTCGCTTAATTTAGCCGAATCAATTCGCTTAATTTAGCCGAATCAATTCGCTTAATTACAGCTAGCCGAATCAATTCGCTTATAATATAGCTAGCCGAATCAATTGTCTTTTAAAACTGCATTAGCTGAATTCATTCAAATCACAAGGCGAATCGAAAACCA